>BSBK01004798.1:520000-657222 GCA_027943335.1 Chamaecyparis obtusa | reverse complement strand
TATACACAACAATTAGTATATAGATCAAAAGAAATAAGGAAAAGGCATTAAGTCCATGGTACTTGTAGTTGGTGGAAGACACAAATGTATTGGGACATAAACTTCCTTAATGGCATATTTGAATATATATTCATGGACTAGAAATATCACACAACTTAGAATGAAGCATAAAAATCACAGAGATAGGGAAAGGACTATTGGAAATATAAATGGGAAGGTAATACTGAGAGGGGGGGGGGGGGGGGGGGTGAATCAGATATCACCTACTTTTACTCTTATACTGATAAAACTTTATGCATGACATAAACAAAACTTGATCATTCTAAGCAACTTAACATGTTAAGCAACATACATGAAATCACTCATAACACAGTAATTTTGGTAACCCAGAAACCCTTGAAAGGTAAAACTAGGGTGGGGATGACACCCACAAATCTTCACTACGACAGTAATAAGTTTTGCATGTTAAGGCTTAAAAAATGTGATCAATTCATGATCTACCCTGTGAAAGGTCTGCTATGTTAAAAGCTAAAAGACTTATACAGTCTACCTTGATAAAGGATTTAAAACTTACAACAAAGTAAGCACTCGGTAAAGAGATTACATAAAGTCTGTTAAGACTACTCGGTTAAGAGATTTACCCTGATACATAGATTAAAATGTCTCAGTACTTGATCTTTTGGTTTGCACTTATATGTAGATTATAGATCTCTTTACTGTATGTTAGTGATCTCTTCTATCTGATCTTTCTCAATTCTATCCTTTCACTGCTTAGCTCGGTCATTGAACTCTATCTTTGTAAGCTTTCCTTTACTGAATCATACCATTCTACTTACACCCTTCACATTCACTGTCCCTTGCTACTATGTTTTAAGGTTTAGATCTTGACCTTATATAATAACCAAAACATCTTAATGATTCAAGATCTACAGTTCAAATTTATTCCTATTGCCGCTTAAGCTATACAATTTTCTGATTGGCTCTAGGTACTACATAGGGATCAATGATTACAAGATGAATGTGTAATTACCTCAACAAACAAAATACAAAACACCACTATCACCAAAAATGGTTTACCTCGATCATCGTGCCATTCCAAACTTATATGTCATTCCTGGCCAACTCGGCAAATGTTATTCTTGGTACTCGGTATTCACTGTACTCAGCATCTATTAACTCTCTGTCACTTTGTAATCATTGCATATGTAACTTGGCAAAAACTATACTTGACATAATACAAACATGTAGTGACCATGACTTTACTCGGTAGTACTACTGCTTGGTAAGTATTCAATACATAACTCAGCCTTTACAAAATGACTCGGTCGTAGTGATGACCGACCATCATTGCCTAGATATATGACTAAGTGTGAAGCACTAATGGTCAACAAAATTATAGAGATCTACAATCTCCCCCTTTGACATTAGTGGAAAAAACACTTTTTCATGACATTTGTACTTACAATTACAAAAGTATGTTGTACTAGACTAATACTCCCCCTGAGATATATATACATTCAAAATTTTGTTACCTGTCCTTAATCATGTCATGATGATTCCACCTTGTTTATGACATGATGAATCTCTTCATTGGTAGGGAGGTCCCAAAATTTCTCCAGTTTTACACATGTAGCAAGACCTAATGTCATTCATTATTAACACATTCTCTAGAATGGAAGATAGGGCTCTGTTTAAATCACCTTTGATCGCACTCTCCGATATTGCCTTGAATACCTTCGGCTTGCATAATTTATTTCTTACTAATTGCACATTAAAAACTTCCATCCCTTGTTTCTTGATTGATGCAGATGATGATGATGCCATTTTAAACAATAGTTTCTGAAAATAAATATTTACTCGGTAAAATACCTTTCTTGTCAATAACCTGTAGATAGATTTTGCCGATGGCATGCTGAGAAAATTTAGAATCGCCTTTCTTAAACTGGTTGCACGAACTCTGAATCGCTCTTTGAAATCTCAAATACATTGGTGAAATGAAATTAATGGCAACTTTCCAATTTATAGAATCTGAAAAGTAGAATTAAGGCCTCATAAATGCTCCATACAAGTTTTAGTGGAATACAATTGTCTCAGCAGACTCACGTTAACTTTGGTTAATTACAAGCTCGGTTGATATAACTGTTATGATACAACTCTACATATATAGCATTTCGGCCATAACAGGTGCTCGGCATACATTGATAACTCGGTCAAGACACTAATGCTTGACATAAAAAATGAAATTCCCTATTTTTCTCAGATATGTCCTAATGCATCTTTATCTATGCAGATATGGGACTTTTGCTCAATTCTATGTTAGGAACTGATGAAAAATAAACTTTGCAAGACTCAGTTCCAAACATACCTTCCATGCTTAGTTAGAAGAAGTGTGATCACTTGATCCCTTGGATTGGGTGACCGCAAATGTGCTAGCTTCGCTTGTGGTTTCTTCTTCTTTCTTCTTTGATGTCTTGTCCATCTGATTCTTCAATTTCTCACAGATATCTTCATTCAGGTTCTTATCATTTTTTGGCATGGGTGATCTACAATCTTTCTTTAGGTGACCAACCTTATTATATTTGTAACAGACCATGCTTCCATTTATCTAGCTTTTAGACTTGCCTCTAAAATGAGTCTTCATGCAATTTTCTCCAATGTGTCCATATTACCACAATAGTGGCAATTATACCAAGTGTTGTAATCCCAATTATATGAGTTATGCTTTGTGACTGGCTTAGTTTGTTCATTGATGACCACCTAGGTCTAGATCTACATTCAAATGCTTTGTGCCCATATTTCTGACAGTTGAAACAACTTCCTTGAAACTTAGGTGAGGTGGATGAATTTCTAGCCTTAGATCTACATTCATGTGCTTGATGTCCATGTTTCTTGCAGTTAAAACAATGTCCATTAAACTTAAGTTTAGGATCAGACTTACCATGTTTGCTTCTGCATATGTTGGCTATATGTCCTAGCTTTCCACAGTGATGACATGTGGGCTTGGTGTTCTTTGTTTAACAATCTTCTGTTCTTCATTCATTGATGATTCTCCTTCTTTAGTAGATGATGAATGTTCATTCAGTCCAAGTCCAACTCTATCACTAGATCTTCTAGGTGATCTCAACAACTCTTCAATTATACTTTTCAACTTCATTGGGTTTGTTCATCCTTTCATTGATTTCTTTTTCAGTTCTCAATTCATGTTTCAGCTGATCATTTTCAGACCTTAGTTATTTGATTTCCATGTCTTTCCTGCCCAATTCTTGATTAGCCAGCAGTAGTTGATTTACCATAGCTAGTTGATTATTAGTCAACCTTTGCATGTCGCTTGTTCTTTCATCTAGCCTTATTGCAATTTGTCTTTTATCTTCTTCAGTGATTGCCTTATCATCTTTAGCTTTCTTTTTCTATTCCACTACTTCACAAAGTCTGACAGATTGAATTTCCTGTTCTCTCTTTAGAGTTCTGATGTCATCATTTAGTATGGTATTTTTCTCCAGCAGTTCTTTTTATAGCTTTATCATTTTCTAGAGAGTTACCATTATCAAATAGTCTAGAGATGTCTTCTTCTTTGTACTATGGCTCATTTTTTTGAATAGTAATTTCTCTTCTTTTGCTCAAAGATTTCTTCAATTCTCCTCTGGCTACTTCTAGTTGTTGTAATGCTTGTTGTACATCAATCTTTTGATTCTCTATGATCTTCCCTACTTTATAAGCTTCCATCTTAAGATCTTTTTCTTCAAGTGGTTAGACTTTCTTATAAGAAAACTTGGCTCTGATACCAATTGTTGGAAATATAAATGGGAAGGTAATACTTAGAGGGGGGGGGGGGGGTGAATTAGATATCACCTACTTTTACCTATTATACTGATAAAACTTTATGCATGACATAAACAAAACTTGATCATTCTAAGTAACTTAACATGTTAAGCATCATACATGAAAATCACTCATAACACAATAATTTTGGTAACCCAGAAACCCTTGAAAGGTAAAGTTGGGGTGGGGATGACACCCACAAATCTTCACTACTACAGTAATAAGTTTTGCCTGTTAAGGCTTAAAAAATGTGATCAATTCATGATCTACCCTTGTGAAAGGTTTGCTCTGTTAAAAGCTAAAAGACTTATATAGTCTACCTTGCTAAAGGATTTAAAACTTACAACAAAGTAAACACTCAATAAAGAGATTACATAAAGTCTGTTAAGACTACTTGGTTAAGAGATTTACCCTGATACACTGATTAAAATGTCTCAATACTTGATCTTTCAGTTTGCACTTATATGCAGATTATAGATCTCCTCTTTACTGTATGTTAGTGATCTCTTCTATCTGATCTTTCTCGATTTTGTCCTTTCACTGCTTAGCTCGGTCACTGAACTCTATCTCTGTAAGCTTTCCTTTACTGAATCATACCATTCTGCTTACACCTTTCACATTCATTGTCCCTTGCTACTACATTTTAGGGTTTAGATCTTGACCTTATATAATAACCAAAACATCTTAACGATTCAAGATCTACAGTTCAGATTTATTCCTATTGCCGCTTAAGCTATACAATTTTCTGATTGGCTCTAGGTACTACATAGGGATCAATGATTACAAGATGAATGCGTAATTACCTCCATAATTACCTCAACAAATAAAATACAAAACACCACTATCACCAAAAATGGTTTACCTCGATCATTGTGCCATTCCAAACTTATATGTCATTCCTGGCCAACTCAGCAAATTTTATTCCTGGTACTCGGTATTCACTGTACTCAGCATCTATTAAACTCTCTGTCACTTGGTAATCATTGCATATGTAACTCGACAAAAACTACACTCGGCATAATACAAACATGTAGTGACCATGACTTTACTCGGTAAGTATTCAATACATAACTCAGCCTTTACAAAATGATTCGGTCACAGTGATGACTGACCATCATTTCCTAGATATATGACTAAGTGTGAAGCACTAATGGTCAACAAAACTATAGAGATCTACAAGGACATTTATCTACAGTCTATTAAATATCGAGGTAAGTAATGTGAATCTTCTCTTGGTTATTTTGGATATACAATAGTTCTATACATATGTCAAGATATAAGATACAATATTCTGAGATATTCCCTTAGAAATCACATTAGATATGGAATAGGAAATAAATAAGAAAGAAATAAAATAACGAAACAGAAAGGAATAAAAACAAAGATAATATTCGGTGTTATACAGAGCTAAAGGATACACATACAGAGCACTTTTGCAGTCAATTACTAGTAAGTAATTAAAATGTATTTTTATTATTTATAGCATACACACACACACACATATATATATTCTCAAAATATTTCATTCTTATACATATATAAATTTTTATCATATAGTTGATGTATATTAAAGACATATGTAATTAAGATCTATCATTATCATATAGTTGATGTATATTAAAGACATATGTAATTAGGATCTATCAAGTTATGCTATGGGCATCATATGTTTTTGATTTTCTTATAAATCTGAATATATAATTATATTAATTACATTCATTTTTTGGTACATTTATATATTGATGATATGAGACCATAGAGAGAATGAATATTATTTTCATTAAGAGATGGATCCCGCATCCAGAGGGGACTAGAAGAAATTGTTATAATTTCTTAGTCTCGAGATTTTTATCTCACCAAAATGATGATACCGATTCATTAGAGATGGATCCCCGTATCTGGAGGGGGCTAGAGGAAACTGTTGTAACTTACCTAGTCTCGAGATTATTATCTCATGTAGATAGTATATATACTGATTGCCAGTCATATGCATATGCATAGGCTTGGAATGTATTTATTTTCTTCCAAGAGATTCTTATGGGCAGTACTCTATGGGATGATGTGTTGATAGCCCAGTTGCTTAGAGTGGATCTTATATCCCTCAAGCCGAGAATCATGAATTTTGTGAAGCCCGACCTAGAGGCAGCCTTAAGAATCAAATTCCCCCTTACTAACATAGAATAGAGTATGAGTCATATAAATATTACATATTATTTTGTACTAATGTTGATTTTGTAGGAAACTATAAAGGGATAATAAGAAGGGACATTATAGTGGTATCAGAGCACGATCCTACCATCCTGTAGGGTAAAAGGGGATATAGGAAAACAATTCATACGAAAGACTAATGTGAAAAGCCAATGGAGATTGGAAGAGGTTCAATCATAGCCATGACAACAATATAAGAACTTGGATCGTTGAATTGGATATCGGGGTTGCATACATCAAAGGTTTGCATTGCTTGAGGACAATCAATTTTGGAAAGGGCAGACTATAATGTCCCCTTTTTGAGATGGAATTTAATTATAATAGAGTTAAAATATAAGATTAAATAAATAAATAGATAATATATTTAATTATAATTATAATTACATTGATAAAATTAAATTATAGTTATATATATATATATATATATATCAAACTTAATAAAAGAGATTTAACGATTAATAATATATTATTAACATAATATATAATATAATTATAATATACATTAATGCTATACATATGAAATATATATTAAAATTTCATAATATAAATCTAGAATATATTATAATATATATCAAATATTTATTAAATTTAATAATATATTATCAACATAATATATAATATAATTATAATATATATTAATACTATACATTTGAAATATATATTAAACATTTCATAATATAAATCTGGAATATATTTTAATATATATTAATAAATATATATATCAAATATTTATTGAATTTAATAATATAACAACAAACCATTTACTAAGTATTATAAAATAACACTAAATATAAATATATGTTTAATATCAAATATTTAAATATATTTAATATCAAATATGTACCAATGAATTAAAAAGTCATGATACCTTGAAAAGCTACCAACCTTCATGAAAGGTGGTGACTTCTTCCTCACGACGTATTAAGGGGACTAGTGAAAAATAGAGACAGCAGGCCCAGTCAACACTTTGTAAACCCCATCAACATTCAAACAGAGCCAACAAGAGCATTTTACATGGCCAAGATTACATCCTGTCCCATCTGGTACTTACGTGACTCACAACTAGCAATCCGCACAGATGGAGTAAGAAATGGAATAGTCTATGGGAATAGAAGAATTAAGAAACAACTATCATTTAAAAAAATAGATTAAGAATGATGCATATTCAATAAAAGAAGGGTCTGTACACAACGAGATTGGAGGCATCGAATATCATAAAAATATACACATCAATTAGTCTATAGATGAAAATAAATAAGTAAAAGGCATGAAGTCCATGGTACTTGTAGTCGGTGGAAGACACAAAGGTATTGGGACACAAAATTCCTCAATGGCATATTTGAATATATATTCATGGACTGGAAATATCGCACAACTTAGAATCAACATAAAAATCACAGAGATAGGGAAAGGACATTTATCTACAGTCTATTAAAGATCGAGGTAAGTAACGTGAATCTTCTCTTGGCTATTTTGAATATACAATAGGTCTGTACATATCTCAAGATATAAGATACAATATTCTGAGATATTCCCTTAGAAATCACATTAGATATGGAATAGGAAATAAATAAGAAAGAAAATAAAATAACAAAACAGAAAGGAATAAAAACAAAAGAAAAACAGAGATAATATTCGGTGTTATACATAGCTAAAGGAAACACGTACCTAGGACTTTTGCAGTCAATTACTAGTAAGTAATTAAAATCTATTTTTATTATTTACAATGCGCGTGCACACACACATATATGTTCTCAAAATATTTCATTCTTATACATATATAAATTGTTATCATATAGTTGATGTATATTAAAGACATATGCAATTAGGATCTATCAAGTTATGCTATGGGTATCATATGTTTTTGATTTGCTTATAAATCTGAATATATAATTATGTTAATTACATTAATTTTTTGGTACATTTATATATTGATGATATGAGACCATAGAGAGAATGAATATTATATTCATTAAGAGATGGATCCCATATCTGGAGGGGACTAGAAGAAATTGTTATAATTTCCTAGTCTCGAGATTGTTATCTCACCAAAATGATGATACGGATTCCATTAGAGATGGATCCTTGTATTTGGAGGGGGCTAGAGGAAACTGTTGTAATTTACCTAGTCTTGAGATTATTATCTCATGTAGGCAATATATATACTGATTGCCAGTCATATGCATATGCGTAGGCTTGGAATGCATTTATTTGTTTCCAAGAGATTCTTATGGGTAGTGCTCTATGGGATGACATGTTGATAGCCCAGTTGCTTAGAGTGGATCTTATATCCCTCAAGCTGAGAATCAAGAATTCTATGACGCCTGACCTAGAGGCAGCCTTAAGAATCAAATCCCCCCTTTACTAAAGTAGAATATAGTATGAGTCATAAATATTACATATTATTTTGTACTAACGTTGATTTTGCAGGAAACTATAAAGGGAGAATAAGAAGGGACATTACATCCTTTCTTCCTCTTTAAGAATACCAAATCTCCCTTGACATAGATCTTGCATTATCATCCTTCATCCCTTTTGGTTGTGCTAATCAAGTTTTCCTTAAGGGTAGGTTTGCATTCTAATGTTTGGTCCCGAATCTTGGTGAGTGATATACACTTTGGCATTGCTCACCATTTCCCACCATGCATTTTGGTGAGCTTGACTCCTTACATTTCCCTTCTCATTTTGGTGTTAGATTTCCTTTCTATGTAGTTAGATATTTTTTATGCATTTGCATGATATTATTATAATCTAGATGCATTTTTCTATCTATTTAGATCCTCTTTGAATGATCTCCTTTATATGCATCTAGATCTACATGTTTATTTATTTTTAAATCTCATTTAGTGTCTAGATCTACTTGTTTATGCTTTACACTACACCTTTGCATTTGTTTTCCATAAAAAAAACATTATTACACGTCTTATAATTGCATTATATCTATACCTTCCCTTTCATTCTCTTGTGCATGAGTGTTATTACTTTGCCTCCTACTTATAGCATTTTAGTTAGGAGATGTCATAGACTTAGGGGTTCCTTTGATCCAGAGTCCTCCCTTTTTCCTAGGAATCTTGATGTGACCAACATGTATAATACTGACATCAATCCTATCATGGAGAATAAATGTTCCCATTCTTCTCATGATGAATATGAGGCTTTAATATTTCCTCCTATGCAAGTCCAAAAACTTTCCAATGACTTTGAGAAATTTGACCAATGTCTAGGACATGAAAACACTAATCTTGAGATCATTTTCATTGTAGAAGGTTTAATGAATCTAATTCATAATGATGAGCATGATGTTAACATCTTGCGTAGTATCTCTCATCTCATTAGTACCAATGTAAATCCTATTAGGGATTGTGCTAAAGATTTAGGTCTTATTCCATCTACTATTAGTGTTGAGACCTCTATGCCTATCTCTACTTCCATTCCTAGTGTTTCCACTTATGCTCTACCTATCATAACAACTTCAATTCAAAATTCTATTCCTACACATGTAAGCATTCCTAATCCTATTGATGGGGAGGTTAGGATAGACTAGCTAGTCTATGCCCCTGATCCTCAACTAGATCCTGGTGTTCTCCTGACACCTAGAAAGGTCTATAAGATACCTTACTCATCCAAGGATCCCCTGACCTGCCCTAACCTGACCACCAAGTTTAGCTACTTCTCCTTGCATCATTACAAGCTTTGATTTCTAGCTTCATCCCTTACATAGGCTCATAAGGGTCTTTTTGGGGTTCAGTTCCCTTCCCAAGATCTAATAGAGAAATTGATGAGTTCCAAGGTTTTTTTGGGACATTTGACACATCGTCAATGCATTAGCAAGGTTGGGTTATCACCTAATTTCACACTTCCTTCCCAAAACAGGGCTACAAGGAAGAGGCCTAATTAGCCCTCCTTTTGGTTTTATAGGATCTTTGAAACCTTCACTTCATAGTACCAAAGCTAGAACTTTTAAGTAACCTTTATTCATTTGTATCACCCTCAAGGATTTTTGGGGTTTCAAGCCATCAACAGGCCGTACAATGCCTGAACCAAGACTGAGAGTTTTAAGGGCTATTTGGGTCTCTCAAGGTCACAGTGTTATTAAGTCTACAAAAACACCACTCTAGGCTTGTTCAAGAACTCTCCTCCACAAAACTGAGCCTTCATACATGTATCTTGCCTCCCTCCAAAGGGCTTCCTCTGAAACTCACTCCTCTGTTAGCAAGAGCTTCTACACTGCTGACTGTTCCTAGCCAGGCTCTGCTTAGCTCGCCTAGGGCTTGCTCAAGCAATTGCTTCCACCTGCATGCTGGGGCCCTACTTGCATATATTTATAGGTTAGGGTCTATGCTTTTAGATTCCAAGGTTCCATGGTGTGGCCATGATGGAAACAAAATCTACAGCTCTAAATGCTCATGACTCTCCAAACTGGCAGAGCACTGGCAAATGAAAAGAAAATAACAAAATTCACACAAAAACCTGAAAGAATCTAATCTAAATCACACACATGGAAGAAAAAACACTATAGAAAATACTCCATGCAAAAAATTCACAAGCTTCCTTCTATTTTCTTCAAAACATGTTAAAAAAATAGTGTCTGTCACTCCAATTCGTGGTTCAGACTGGTGTTTCCGTACTGTAGCCGTACAATAACATTGCCAACCCTTGAATTAGGGTTCCTCAGGTCTTAAATAGCCTTCTCCTTGGGATGTGTGTTGTGTTAGGGCTTATTAGCCACTTAGGCAAGGTGAGGTTATCACAAAGACAAGTTGCTTAGCAACTTTTGAAAAGTTGTTGACAACTTTTGAGCAACTTTTTCTCTCATACTCCAATGACCAATATTTAGGCCCTCCTAAAGCACACATGTGCTCAAACCTCAACCAAACACCTATCCCTAAATTCCTACTATCATAGTAGATCAATGACCTCAGGATGACATCATGTCGTGAGTCATTGTGCCATTTACATTAATAACCAACTGAACTACTAGGTCCTAGCCTAGACCTAGACACACCACACACTAAGCCAAGCTCTTATTCTACTTACATACTTCCCTTAAGAAGTTTCAACACAACAAAAATAGTTGGTGGGAGCCCTTGAAAGGGTGCTCCTACACCATACTCCCCCTCAGCACAAACTAAGGTACTTTGGGGTCAAGAAGAGCCAAGTCAATACCAAACTTCTTGAACTATCCTTCCTCAATCCAGGTGGCTTTAGATTTAGGCTAATCCATCCATTTGATCCGATGCTCCATATATACTTGATGTCTGGTAGTCTTCTTCACTCTGGATTCTAAGACCTTCTCTGTGTTGGCTAGCTTCTTCTTGGGCATTGCATTGGTGTCCATGTCTTGCAACACCTTTGGTGGATCCTTACCTTGCTGACTAATATCTCCTTTGAACATGACCAGGTCTACAACATTAAACATTGGTGAGATGGATAAGTCTGATGGAAAGTCCACTTTGTAGGCATTCTCTCCATATTTGGATAGAATTTTACATGGGCCTACTCTCCTCATTTGTAACTTGGTGGGCATGCCCTTTTGCATCCTTTCTTTGCTAAGATGGACCATGACATAGTCCCCAATCTGAAACTATACATCTTTCCTCTTTTCATCAACTTTAGCTTTGAGTTTATGAGTAGACTCCAAAATAGACTTCTTCACTTGCTCTTGAACCTCCTTGATAGTTTGAGTGAAATCTTCAGCTTGTCCACTCTTCAACTCCATAGAACCTAAATCCCTCAACTCACACACTCCTCTAGGGTGTCTTCCATATACTATCTCAAAATGACTTCTTCCTATGGTCCTGTTTACACTGTCATTGTAAGCATATTCAACCTGAGATATCACAAGATCCCAAGTCTGCCCATACTCCTTTGTCAAACACCTTAGCAAGTTGCCAAGCACCTTGTTTATGACTTTAGTTTGACCATTAGTTTGAGGATGGTATGCTGAACTGAAAGAGAGATTAGTTCCTAACCTTTTCCATAAGGTTTGCCAAAAATGGCCCATGAACTTGCTATCCCTATCTAACACAATACTCAAAGGGAGTCCATGGATCCTAACTATCTCTTTGAAGAAGAGATGTGCTACATAGCTTGCATCATGAGTAGTTCTACATGGAATTAAATGACTCATTTTAGAGAACCTGTCTACAACAACATAGATGCTATCCATACTTGATTTGGTTTTAGGGAGTCCAACCACAAAGTCCATACTTACACACTCCCAAGGCCTATTTGGAATTGGTAAAGATTGGTAGAGTCCTGCATTGCTTGAACCTCCTTTAGCTCTTTGAAATACTCCACATTGCTCTACATACCTTCTCACATCCCTTGCTAGCTTAGGCCAAAAGTAGTATCTTTGTACTAACTCCAATGTCTTATTTATGCCAAAATGTCCACTTAGACAACCATTATGCTTCTCTTGAATCAGATTTTCCCTCATGGATCCTCTAGGTACACAAAGCTGATTACCTTTGAACAACAATCCATTTTGAAGAGTATAATCTGCAAACTCACCATGGAAATGGTTCTCAAACTCTTGGCACACCTTTTAGGCTTGTGAGAAGTCTTCATCCTCCTCATATAACTCTTTGAAACCTGATATTCCAATGCTTTGCAATTGTACTTCTTGGACAGTCAAAAGCTTTCTACTCAAGGCATCTGCTACCTTGTTGAGCTACCCCTTCTTGTGTTTGATTGTGAAGGTAAAGAATTGGTGATACTCCATCCACTTCAAATGCCTATTACTAAGCTTCTCTTGAGTGTTTATATAGGTTAAAGCCTAATTATCAGTAAATACAACAAATTCTTTTGGCAAGAGGTAATGCCTCCACTTCTTGATGATGGAATATGGATGAAGTGACTGAGAGGGGGGGGGGGGTGAATCAGTCAACCATAAAACACTTCATAATTAATTCTTTCCAGATCCCTTAGGATATCTTAACAATGTTATCTGTTTTAGCACTTGGTAAATAGATTACAAAAAGTATTAGCAAAATTATCTTTAGATATTCATCAGCACATGTATATGATTGAGAAAGCAATTAAGAACACAAGAGACACAAGATTTAACGTGGAAACCCAATATGGGAAAAACCACCAATGTATCTAGATACTGATTTTCACTTTTCTGAAGTGATGCCCGATTAGAAGCCAACCCGGTAAAAGGTTACAAAACACACTGTTAGGTGTGACCTTGTTAGAGAATTTAAAACACCCTGCTAGGAGTGGCCTGGTAAGAGTTCTTGAAAACAATTCAATGGAATTGTCACCTTGTTAGAGGATTTACAATATGGTTGTTAAACCAACTCGGTTAAGAGATTTAGAATTCACTGTTACAATGATAAGAAGGTAACAATGAAAAATGACCTGTATAATAATGCAACTGTCTTGCTGATTACAGATCTTTGTTCTGCATAAGTCTGATCCTTTCTGATCAAATAAATCTCTGCTGCACCTCAAGGATATCTGAACATCCTTCACAAATTCGCATACACCTTTCCTACTTTTCTTCTGTAAAATCTTCTGCTATATGTCTTATTTTCTTTTCACATTTGACCTTTTATTTATATGATTTTAGATTTGTCAAATTGACATTATTTAGTATAACAGTCGGCTAAAATAAGTAAACTCTATTTGCAAAAATCCTTCAAGGGCCGACAGTGTTCGGTGACCATAACTTTCTATAATCTTTTGAAGACCGAGGGAACTCGGTAAACACCGACAATCTTTTACCTTTGATAACCGACTGAACTCGGTAAACACTAACTTTTCTTCGATGACCGACTGAACTCGGTAAACACTAAACTTTTCTTTGATGACCGACTGAACTCGGTAAACACTAACTTTTCTTCGATGACCGACTGAACTCGGTAAACACTAAACTTTCTTTGGCAACCGAGTGAACTCGGTAGACACTGCTTTTCTTCAATAACCGAGTGGACTCGGTAAGCACTAATATTCCTGTCTAGCAGACCGACTGAGCTCGGTAGTAACTGGTTGCTGCGGACTATGACATTGTGTGACATCAAAGACAATACATAATTGAGTAGCAATTTCCTTCAGACAATTATTTCCAACAATCTCCCTCTTTGGCATTGATGGCAACACAATATGTCATATCATAAGAAATTTGAAAGAGTTAGCTCGGTTCAGATTCAAATCTCCCTCTGTCAGCAAACTTCCTTTATCCTGAAAATTCTTCCTTCTGACTATTGAAAATTTCTTGAAGTAAATTTCTTGAAGTAATAGCAAAGACATAGCAAACACTCCCTCTTTGACAACACATGCCAAAGACAATTCACATATTACCGGTGAAAATTAATGTACCTCAAGTACTGATTCATATGCAATGATTCCTTGAATATGCTGCATCAACAGGTTGATTTTCAATCATCTTCTGGTTGATGCATCACTAAAACTGTATTTAGTGAGCCTCGGATAGGGGAATGACCCCTAACTTACCTCTTAGATACACAAATGCATCCTTAGGTAATGGTTTGGTAAAAATGTCTGCAATCTGTTCTTTTGTATGAATATATTCTAATCTGATTTCCTTGTCCTGCACCAATTCTATGACAAAGTGATATTTAATAGCAATGTGCTTGGTTTTGGAATGCATCACTGGATTCTTAGAGATGTTTATTGCACTGGTATTGTCACAAAATATAACAACTGGTTCTTTGATTTCAACCTTCATACCTTCTAATAGCTGTTTAAACCAAACAATATTTGAACAGTTTACTGCAGCAGCAACATATTCTGCTTCAGCTATGGATTGAGATGTGCAATTCTTCTTTTTACTAGTCCAGGATACTAGTCTTTTTCCAAGAAAAAATGCTCCACCACTTGTGCTTTTTCTGTCATCAATGTTTCCTGCCCAATCAGCATCAGTAAACACTTTCAAGTCTAGATTGCCTCCAAATTTATACCACAAACCATATTCTTCAGTTCCTTTTAAGTATCTTAAGATTCTTTTGATTGCCATCATGTGATTTTCCTTAGGTTTTGCTGAGAATCTAGCTACTATACCGACTGCTAAAGCAATATCAGGTCTTGTATGTACTACATATTGCAATTTTCCAATCATAGATCGCTATAGGGTCTGATCAACTTCTTTTGAATCATCATTCTTGGTAAGTTTCAGTCCAGTACACATGGGTGTACCAACTAGTTTTGAATCTTCCATACCAAACTTCTTAAGTACTTCCTTAATGTATTTGGATTGAGTAATGTATATACCATTCTTGCTTTGCTGAATTTGAAGACCAACAAAGAATTTTATTAAACCAAACATAGACATTTCAAATTCTTTGTTCATTTGCTCTGAAAATTCTTTGCACTGATCCTCATTCCCTGTAAATATAGTATCATCCACAAATATTTCTACCAATACAATTTTGTCATCCGGTCCTTCTTTAATATACAGATTACTGTTATCATTAGCTCTTTTGAAATTAATCTGGATCAAATAGTTATGGAGTCTTTCATACCATGCTCTAGGAGCTTGTTTTAAACCATACAATGCTTTGTGTAACCTGCAGACCATGTCCCTTTTATCTGGATCAACAAAACCTTCAGGTTGTTCAATGTAGACTTCTTCATCAAGAATTCCATTGAGAAATGCAGATTTTATATCCATCTGATATACCTTAAATCCTTTGTGTGCTGCATAAGCAAGTAGAGTTCTTACACCTTCTAATCTTGCAACAGGAGTGAAAGTTTCTCCATAATCTATACCTTCTTCTTGAGAATAACCTTTACATACCAGTCTAGCTTTGTTTCTAGATACTTGACCATCTTCATTCAGCTTATTCCTGAATACCCATTTTGTTCCAATTACATTCTTATCTTTAGGTCTAGGTACAAGAGTCCAAGTTTTGTTCTTTTGTATTTGTTCTAATTCTTCATTCATTGCTTCAATCCAACTTTCATTTTCCAATGCATCTTTGATATTTCTAGGTTCAAAATCAGTAAGCAGACATGTACCTTTTAGCTTGCTTCTTGTCATAGTACCATCTGATTTGTTTCCAATGATTTGATCTAGTGTATGATGTCTTCTGACATATTTGGCTAGTATAGGTTCCTTTCCTTTTGAATGATTCATGCTGTTGTCTTCTAGGATCTCTTCTTCAGGTTGCTCAGCCTCGGTAGATATTTTCTTGGTAACTTCAGGGTGAGACTCGGTCTGAATTTCTTCCTGTGACTCGGTTTGAACTTCTTCCTGTGACTCATTTTGTGACTCGGTAACTGTGCTCGGCTCGGTAGATATAGCTTCCTTATTGATAGTTGTGTCTGTCAATGTTTCAGGTTCAATGTAAATGAATCTTCTGTAGTTCTCAGGTTCCCTTTTTCTTTCTTCCTCAGTCTTTTCTGCAAACTCATCAAATTTTACATGTATACTTTCTATGACTTTGTGAGTAGATAAGTTCAGACATTTGTATGCCTTGCTTTTGCTAGAATATCCTAGGAATATTCCTTCATCACTTTTCACATCAAATTTATTTCTTCTGGATTCTTTTAAGATATAACACTTGCTACCGAATATTTTCATGTAACTTATATTGGGTTTATAGCCATACCATAATTCATAAGGAGTTTTGAATGTGTCTTTCTTCAGTTGTACCCGGTTCAAGGTATGAACTGCAGTGCTGATAGCTTCCTTCTAGTACTTTATAGCGATGTTATTTTCTATCATTAGAGTCCTTGCACAATCCATAATAGATCTATTTGTTCTTTCTGCTATTCCATTCTGCTCAGGAGTTCTAGGAGCTGATACCTGTCTTTTGATTCCTCTTTCAATGCAAAAGTTGTTAAAATCATGGGAGATGAATTCACCACCTCTGTCTGATCTTAAGCATTTCAATCTTTTCCCTGTTTCCTTTTCCACTCTTGCTAAGTACCATTTGAACTTTTCAAATGATTTTGATTTTTCTCTTAAATACATAACAGTCATCATTCTAGAATAATCATCAACGAAAAGAATAAAGAATTTATCTCCGGTATAGCTTTGTATTCCAATAGGTCCACATAAATCAGTATGCACAATTTCCAAAATTTCTTTAGACTGATAGTTCTTACTCTTGAAACTAGTTTTACTCATTTTGCCAATCTGACAATTCTTGCATAGACCAGTGTCAGGTTTCTTCAAAGTAGGAATGCCTCTAACCTTCTTGAATTTGCTTATTTTTATCATGTTATCAAAATTCACATGACATAACCTTTTGTGCCATAGCCAACTTTCTTCTATTTGAGCAATAAAGCATGAATATTCACTGAGATCAAGATAAAATAAGTTATTTTTTGTTTGTTTGCCTGATCCAATGAGTTTTCCTTTTCCATCCAGCAGTCTTGCTTGACCATTCATGAATTCAACCTTGAAACCAGTGCTGATTAGCTATGCTACACTTAGAAGATTATGTTTTAGTCCTTCAACCCAGTAAGCATTATCACATATGAGTTCTTTGGTTAATGAGATTCTTCCTTTTCCTTTTATACAACAAGGTTCATTGTTTCCAAATCTTACATTACCATTGTCACAGTCTTCTAGATATTCAAATTTTGTCTTGTCACCAGTCATGTGGTGTGAACATCCGCTATCTATTATCCATATATCATCTTTACTTATATGATAAATAAGTGCCATCTTATCTTCATCATCATCAGATTCATCTTTTATAGCAATAAAGACAATTTCTTCTTCACTATCATCAGAATCTTTAGCCATAAAACATGATTTCTTACCTTTATCCTTGTATGATTTGAAATTATTTTTGCCATAGTACTTGTGACTTCTCTTCTCTTCCTTGACTTGCTTGTTTGGGCACCTAGCTGCAATATGTCCAATTTCTTCACATGAAAAATAGATTAAAGGAGTTTTACCTTTATACTTACGTTTCCCTCTAGAGTACTTCTTTGCAAGTAATGCTTCTACAATGTCAAGATCACTATCAGAACTTTCTTCTGATACTTCTTCACTTTCTGACTGAACTTCTTTAATTTTCTTGTTCTTCTTTAGTGAAACCTTGGCCTCAAATGCTGATTCAATATTTTTGGAACTAGGAACATAGTTGTCATAGTTGTCTAATTCAAAAGCTGTCAATCTTCCAACTAAAGCATCCAAAGTTATATTGTGGTTTGTTTCACATCTTCTTTCTTGAATAGCTGATACTCTTATTGCATAGATAGGGAGTAATGTTTTGAGTACCTTACTTATAAAAGTCTCATCTGAGATTGTTCCTCCAGAAGCTCTAATTGCACTTACACTTGCTTTGATTCTTTCAACATATTTTGCAATGTTTTCATCTTCCTTCATATTCATCTTGTCAAACTGTCCTCTTAGGCTTTCTGCTTTGGCTCTTTTCACATTTGTATCACCACCATATATTTTCTTCAGTGCCATCCACATTTCATATGCAGTAGTGCAGTCTTTAATATCATCAAATTCTTCATAGCGGAGAGCAGATGCAATGTCTATCATCATGGTGTTGTGAGTCTTTTTATCTGCAATGTCTTCAATAGTTAATGTGCCATTAGGAATTGTGTATTCTTCATCAATGTATTTGTATCCTGAATCACCAATGGAAGCCAGATGAAGTCGCATGAGACCTTGCCATGCTAAAAATTTATCTCTGTTAAGCTTTGGAATTTCCCTCTTGTAAGACATCCTGATCTTTAGCTTAGGTCTTTGAAACCCTTCCTGCAAGCACCAAAAGCTCTG
This sequence comes from Chamaecyparis obtusa, assembly GCA_027943335.1. Lineage (NCBI taxonomy): Eukaryota > Viridiplantae > Streptophyta > Pinopsida > Cupressales > Cupressaceae > Chamaecyparis > Chamaecyparis obtusa. The sequence continues at coordinate 638,480 of BSBK01004798.1, read as the reverse complement.
ATACCAATTGATGGAATATGGATGAAGTGACTGAGAGGGGGGGGGGGGTGAATCAGTCAACCATAAAACACTTCATAATTAATTCTTTCCAGATCCCTTAGGATATCTTAACAATGTTATCTGTTTTAGCACTTGGTAAATAGATTGCAGAAAGTATTAGCAAAATTATCTTTAGATATTCATCAGCACATGTATATGATTGAGAAAGCAATTAAGAACACAAGAGACACAAGATTTAACGTGGAAACCCAATATGGGAAAAACCACCAATGTATCTAGATACTGATTTTCACTTTTCTGAAGTGATGCCCGGTTAGAAGCCAACCCGGTAAAAGGTTACAAAACACACTGTTAGGTGTGACCTTGTTAGAGGATTTAAAACACCCTGCTAGGAGTGGCCTGGTAAGAGGTCTTGAAAACAATTCAATGGAATTGTCACCTTGTTAGAGGATTTACAATATGGTTGTTAAACCAACTCGGTTAAGAGATTTAGAATTCACTGTTACAATGATAAGAAGGTAACAATGAAAAATGACCTGTATAATAATGCAACTGTCTTGCTGATTACAGATCTCTGTTCTGCATAAGTCTAATCCTTTCTGATCAAATAAATCTCTGCTGCACCTCAAGGATATCTGAACATCCTTCACAAATTCGCATACACCTTTCCTACTTTTCTTCTGTAAAATCTTCTGCTGTATGTCTTATTTTCTTTTCACATTTGACCTTTTATTTATATGATTTTAGATTTGTCAAATCGACATTATTTAGTATAACAGTCGGCTAAAATAAGCAAACTCTATTTGCAAAAATCCTTCAAGGGCCAACAGTGCTCGGTGACCATAACTTTCTATAATCTTTTGAAGACCGAGGGAACTCGGTAAACACCGACAATCTTTTACCTTCGATAACCGACTGAACTCAGTAAACACTAACTTTTCTTCGATGACCGACTGAACTCGGTAAACATTAAACTTTTCTTCGATGACCGACTGAAATCGGTAAACACTAACTTTTCTTCGATGATCGACTGAACTCGGTAAACACTAAACTTTATTTGGCAACCGAGTGAACTCGGTAGACACTGCTTTTTCTTTGATAACCGAGTGGACTCGGTAAGCACTAATATTCCTGTCTGGCAGACCGACTGAGCTCGGTAGTAACTGGTTGCTGCAGACTATGACATTGTGTGACATCAAAGACAATACATAATTGAGTAGCAATTTCCTTCAGACAATTGTTTCCAACACTTGAGAGATTGTACCAATGCATACAACTCCAAGTCATAAGCTGAATACTTCTTCTTTGCCTCATTGAGTTTTTCACTAAAGAATGCCACATGCCTTCCTTCTTGATTCAATACATCCCTTACTACTACTCCACTTGCATCACATTCAATGGTGAAAAACTTGTCAAAAGTAGGTAAGAGTAAGATAGGTTTGGTAGCTACCTCTTGCTTCAATGTTTGAAATGCTTTCTCAGCTACCTCAGTCCATTTGAACTTGGTTTTGAGTCCTCCTTTGATGGTGTCAAGTACTGGTGCACATATCCCACTGAAGTTCCTCACAAAATTTCTATAAATTGTGGCCAAGCCATGAAAATTTCTAACTCGTCTATTTAGGGGCAGATTGCACTTGCTTGGGTCTTTTCAAGTACTGGCAATCCTAAGTAACCAACTCTTGCTGCATGAACTCACACTTTTCTAGGTTGATGGCTAAGTGCTCTTCATGGAGTCTCTTCATGACCAACTTCAAATGCTCAAGGTGCTCTGCTTTTGTTTTTCTATAGATGAGTATATCATCTAGATACACCACTATAAATCTATCTGTGAAGTCCTTCAAGACCTCATTCATTAACCTCATGAAGGTGCTTGGGACATTGGTAAGCCCAAATGGCATCACAAGCCATTCATACAAACCATCTGTGGTTTTAAAAGTGGTCTTCCATTCATCACCCTCCTTGATTCTAATTTGGTGATAACCACTTTTTAGGTCCAGCTTAGTGAAATACATAGCACCTCCTAAGCAATCCATCAAATATTCTATTCTTGGAATTGGGAACCTATACTTGATAGTGATCCTATTGATAGCCCTTGAGTCTATGCAAATTCTCCATTTTCCTCCTTTCTTGGATGCTAAGACCACTGGGACTACACATAGACTAATACTCTTCTTGATCAATGCTTGATCCAACAGTTCTTGTACTTGTTTTGCCACTTCCTTATTCTGGTCTAGGGTAAGCTTGTAGGCTACTTTGTTAGGTAGAGATGCATTGGGTACAAAATCTATTTGATGACTTATGGCCCTTCTTGGAGGTAGTGTTGTAGGGGTTCCATCACTCACAATATCTCTAAATTCTTCCAACATTTGCTGCACTTCTAAAGGTGTCTCCACTTGCAACTTCTTGTCATCCTCCTTTGGCTTCACCATGATAGCACATCCTATGGTCTCCTCATCATGTAGTGCATGTAGGAACTCCTTACCACTACTAAGAAACACACTAGGCGTCTTAGAAGTCCCCTCTTCATTCTCTAGTATGGACTGAATCTTAAAAGTCCTCCCTTCCTTCTTGAAAGCAATGGAGTTTTCTTCTCCATCATAGATCACCTTCCTATCAAATTGCCATGGTCTTCCCAATAGAAGATGTCATGCATCCATGGGAAAGACATCACAAAGCACTTTGTCTTTATAGCCTCCAATTGAAAAATCCACCCATGTTTGCTCATTAACTAACACACTTTGCTCCTAGTTCAACCAAGTCACCTTGTATGGATTTGCATGGGGAACCTTGGTGAGTTTGAGCTTCTTTGCTGCTTCCTCTACTATGATGTTATCAGTGGACCTTGAATCCACTATAACTTTGCAAACTTTTCCTTGTATCTTGCACGTGACTCTAAAAAGAGCCCTTCTTTGCTTGGGTTCACCTTGATTAGGTTGCCTTATGAGCACTCTCTTGAGCATCAAGTTCTCACCCATTTCTGATTCTAACTTGCTGACCTTATTGGCACATGAGCTGCTACTATCTTCTTGGGTGTAGGCTACCCTCTTTTCATTGCTTGAGGATGATGGCTTATTAGGACACCTATAGGCAGGGTGTCCAAGCTATCCACATTGATAGCATTTCATTGTAGCAAAGTAGGAGCTGCTTCTTCCTGCTCCTCTTCCTCTATTTCCTTGAGAACCTCTTCCTCTACCAAAAGATCCTCTTGTACTAATTTCTAAACTTTGTTCCAAAAGTCTACTCTCCCCTTGGTTTCTTGAGTCATCACCTCTTCCACTAGAACCTCCTCTTTGACCCCCTCTAGAGTCTCTACCTCTTCCCCTATTCTTTGCATTAGGTTCTTGCTTTCTTCTTTGTTTATCTTCAAGCTTTTGTGCCATATGCTGACATCCAAGTACTGTGGTGGGAGTGAAAAAACTCATCTCCTCTACTATGCTCCATTTCAAACCACTAAGGTACCTTGCCACTTTGATACTCTCCTCTTCTTTGATCTTAGATCTCAAGCTCAACTTGTGAAATTCTTTAGTGTAGGTGGCTACATCCATCTCTTTTTGTCTGAGGTTCAATCTCCTCCTATGCTACTAGATTTCATAATCTGCTGGTAGGTATGCTTCCCTAACTTTGTTGACCATTGATTTCTAATTAGAGATTGGGTTCTTTCCCTCTTTCTCTCTTTCATCTTGCAAGTAGTTCCACTAGGTTAAAGCTTGTCCTCTTAGCCTTGATTTTTCCACTTTGACCTTTTGTGCCTCTAAGATCTCTTCACATTCAAAGTGATTCTCCATGCCTTCAATCCATTGCATCACAAGCTTTGTATCCATCCTTCCAGTCAGTAATGAGACACCTTCAAGTGCCTTGCTAGTGATAGCCTTAAAGGTTTTAAGAAATTGCTCATCTTGGGTTGGAGGATTAGGTGTAGGTACATCATCATCAATGGTCTTCTCTTTCCCTTTGGCATCCTGCTCCTCCATCCTATCTTTCACCTTATCTGCTTTTGCTTGGACATCATCCAAGAGTTGTTCCATTTGATACAACCTTCCTGCAGGAGTCTATTAGCTTCCTCTTGATCTTCCACCTTCTTAGCAAGCTCTGCATTAGTCACCATTTTCTACTTGTGTGATGATCTAATTGATTCTTTTGATGGTTGAAACATCCACTTTCCACTTCCCAAGCCTTAAGAGGCTCTGATACCAATCTGATGGGGAGGTTAGGATAGACTAGCTAGTCTATGCCCCTGATCCTCAACTGGATCCTAGTGTTCTCCTAACACCTAGAAGGGTTTATAGGATACCTTACTCATCCAAGGATCCCCTAACCTACCCTAACCTAACCACCAAGTTTAGCTACTTCTCCTTGCATCATTACAAGCTTTGATTTCTAGCTTCATCCCTTACATAGGCTCATAAGGGTCTTTTTGGGGTTCAGTTCCCTTCCCAAGCTCTAATAGAGAAATTTATGAGTTCCAAGGTATTTTTGGGACATTTGACACATCTTCAATGCATTAGCAAGGTTGGGTTATCACCCAATTTCACACTTCCTTCCCAAAACAGGGCTACAAGGAAGAGGCCTAATTAGCCCTCCTTTCGGTTATATAGGATCTTTGACACCTTCACTTCATAGTACCAAATATAGACCTCTAAAGTAACCTTTATTCATTTGCATCACCTCAAGGATTTTTTGGGTTTCAAGCCATCAATAGGCCGTATAATGCTTGAACCAGGACTGAGGGTTTTAAGGGCTATTTGGGTCTCTCAGGGTCACAGTGTTATTAAGTCTACAACAACACCACTCTAGGTTTGTTTAGGACCTCTCCTCCACAAAAATGAGCCTTCATACATGTATCTTTCCTCCCTCCAAAGGGATTCCTTTGAAACTCACTCCTCTGTCGAGCTTCTACACTGCTGACTGTTCCTAGCTGGGCTCTGCTTAGCTCGCCTAGGGCTTGCTCAAGAAGTTGCTTCCACCTACATGATGGGGCCCTGCTTGCATATATTTATAGGGTAGGGTCTATGCTTTTAGATTCAAAGGTTCCATGGTGTGGCCACGATGGAAACAAAATCTACAACCCTAAATGCTCATGACTCTCCAAACTGGCAGAGCACTGGCAAATGAAAAGAAAATAACAAAATGCACACAAAAACCTAAAAGAATATAATCTAAATCACACACATGGAATAAAAAACACTATAGAAAATACTCTATGCAAAAAATTCACAAGCTTCCTTCTATTTGCTTCAAAACATGTTAAAAAAATAGTGACTGTCACTCCAATTCATGGTTCAGACTGGTGTTTCCATACTGTAGCCGTACAATAACATTGCCAACCCTTGAATTAGGGTTCCTCAGGTCTTAAATATCCTTCTCCTTTGGATGTGTGTTGTGTTAGGGCTTATTAGCCACTTAGGCAAGGTGAGGCTATCATGAAGACAAGTTGCTTAGCAACATTTGAAAAGTTGCTAACAACTTTTGAGCAACTTTTTGTTGCTCAAGAAACTTTTTCTCTCATACTCCAATGACTAATATTTAGGCCCTCCTAAAGCACACATGTGCTCAAACCTCAACAAAACACCTATCCCTAAATTCCTACTATCATAGTAGATCAATGACCTCAGGATGACATCATGCCCTGAGTCATTGTGCCATTTACATTAATAACCAGCTGAACTACTAGGTCCTAGCCTAGACCTAGACACAACACACACTAAGCCAAGCTCTTATTATACTTACATACTTCCCTGAAGAAGTTTCAACACAAAACAAATAGTTGGTGGGAGCCCTTGAAAGGGTGCTCCTTCACCACCTATCACTCCTGCCATTCCTTCAAGTGTGTCATGTGTTTCATTTCCTTCATCCCTACTTACTTACCATAGTGTCCCCTTTTCATATTCAACCATTACTTTAATTTCTAATAATGTTCCTAACATTTCCAACATATCTCCTCCTACCATCCTTTCTACTGATTCCACCACTAATAGCTTGGCTCAAACTATGTCTTCCTTGCAACAACAAGTTGCTTCAATGAATCAATCCATATTCAACATTCCTACTTGTGAGATTGCTAGTCCTTTGTCTTTGGATATCATATGTGTTGTCATCTTGCAATATGTGGAGATTCCTCATCTTGAGACTTATAATGTAAAGGTTGATCCTTTGACTCATGTCAAAACATTTCAAACATTGTGTAGTGATTTTTCTCATGACCATAGGTTCATGACTAAGACGTTCACTAGAACCTTTCAAGACAAAGCCATGGAATGGTATTGTTATTTTCCTCCTTATTCTATTGAATCCTTCCAAAATCTTGGTAATTATTTCATTCAACAATTTCAACACAACCTTGGTCCTTAAATTTCTTTGATTGATTTAATGCATTGTAAAAAAGGTATTAAAGATAAAGTGACTGATTTCATTGGTAGATTTAAGCATTTGCATGCTTATATTTCTTATCACGTGCATGGTATTGATGTGAAATTCATTTTTATTTATAATTTACAAAAATACATTAGAGATAAGATTCTACAATCTGAATTCTCTTATTTCACTCAATTATGTGTATTGATTCATAATTATCAGCTTTAGGTGAGTCAATTTGAGAGTTCCCCTCCAATGACTCTGGTTGATAAGAGTGCTTCTACATCCAACAATTTCAACACATTTTATAAACCAAAAAACTTCATCAAAATAAACAACTCATCCAACAATGTTGATGATCAAGTGGCAACAACATTCAAAGGTGTGGCTCCTTTGTCATCTATCTTTAGACTTGCTCAAAAATTTACTCATCTTTCTGAATCTTTTCATAATGTGATGTTGAAGTTAATTAATGCTAATGCGTTAACACTTCCTCCTATCAAACCCATTGACACATCCAAAGCACCACCTAAACAATTTGATCACAAATATTTTTGTCAATACCATCGTCAACCTAGCCATGATACTAAAAAGTGTTTCCTCTTGAAAACTATTATCCAAGACCTTATCAAATCTAATACTATATTTGTTCAAGGTGTCAATGATCAAGGAAGAAAATCAGTATAAGCTCCCAATAAAAAATTGCAAATATCTACTAACCCTTTTCCATCTCATTCAACCAACACTATTGAGTCTATCCAACCTTTGTCTTCCTCTTCTTCTCAATTTATCAACCATGATGAAAAATTTCATGAAGCCAATCATATTGTCAACCTTCTTGATCAAGACAAATTGAATATTCAAATTGAGCCTTGCACTACCTTGGACCCTATTGAAACAATTAAAGCACTTGATGGTCCTCTCTATATTGTTACAAAGGTTAATGGACTTCATTTGCGTAGTGTCCTTATTGATCCTTCTTGCATGGTGAATTTGATAACTAAAGAACAACTATTTAGTAAACAATTGCAACATGATTTTTATGATAAATATGATGTTATGATCCAAAATTTCAATGGTTTCCTTTATCCTTCCCATGGTTCTATTTCATTTCCTATTGAATTTGGTGGTAAAACTTTGGATGTTACCTTTACTGTGATCCTAACCTCTGATCAATTTCAATTCAAACTTGGTCTTCCTTGGCTTACCTCAATGAAAGTCATGTCTTCTCCCTCCATGAAAGTTGTATCTTCTCCTATTCATAAATGTCTTTTCATCATAATAGATATATCATGACTATTAATCATAGTCTTTATCAACCTTTAGTGGCCCAAGACTCAGTTTCCCTTGATTTATTTTGGCCTTCTATGCCTCAACTAAACCAAACCCATCTTGATACTCTCTTTTTCTCTTATTAGACCTACAAGATCCAAAATATTTGTGAACTTAGAAAACCTAAGGATGTTCCATCTCTTTTCCTTGGACGTGGACTTCTTCCTACACCTCCTATATATGCTTATGTTCCACATCCTATATCCTATACACATTATCCTCATGTGGTCTTTGAGCCTAGTGTGGTTCCTTTTTTTCTTCCTCCTCAAGAAGAAAGGGGCTTGATGTTGATTGATCCTGAATTGAACCCAATTTCAAGAAAAACCAAATGTAAGCATCAGGCTCATGATCACTATTGTAAATGTCATGCTAGATCCCACTAGCGCATTTCCTAAAACATTTATTCACCTCATACAAAGACTAATGATTTTCTTCCCTTTGACCAACCCATGATTGAGCCAAAGGAGGAGTTTGAATTGACAAAAAGATGAAAAGGAACAAACATGAACATTCTATTCATATCTTAGATTCTATCATAATTAATTTGGATGAAGAAGATACTCTTGATGATAATTATTTTGATGCTAACAATGATATTTATACTACTAATTCTGATGACATGTTTGAGATTATTGATGTTAATCATGATTTTCCAATGATATTCTCACAACAATTACCTATCATTCCTAGTGACAAAATAAGTGATCTATCTTCATAACATTGTCCTTGTTTGGAACTGGCCATTATTCTATCTTTCATGCTTGATATTTCTCCACTTGCGAGTTTAACACATACCCTAAACGCTGTAGACCAAGATGGGGGAGTAGGTGATATGCTTGACTAGCTCATCTTATATGATGGATTTTGTGTGTTTTCCTATTGTAATGTGCTTCCCCTGTGATGTGTTGTATGTTTTGTTTATATTTCTTTAAATGACCCTTTTCTCTTTGTTGGTGCAAGGAGATAAAGGAATTGAAATGTCATAAACATTCCTCTAATTGTATCTCGCTTCTTCTATATGTTGTACATGTTATGTTATGCATGTACCACTATTAATAAATATGCCTCTGTGTTGTCTAATTGGGGATTGTGCAAAATGGTAGCTACTTATTCTTTTTGGTCTCTATGATGTCAAACAAAAAAGACTCTTCCTTGTAACTCTTACATGTCATTCTTCCATTCTGTCTTGTAGTTCTACTACCTTTGGGGGGTGATGATAGTTCATTTTGATATAATATCTCATGTATTATAATATGATCATATTGACCTCAGAGTTAGTAGATCCCTTATCTTCTCTATTTTTTCATGTGCTTATTTCCCTTGATTTATCCTTTCTTTGAGGAATCTCACAATGAAAACATATCTTGTGGGTGCCAATATGCTCTGTTAAATCCATTTATCATGTTAAGGCATTTGCAATCACTTTAATATGAGGGCATACACTCCACTAGAGTTTTCCATACTTTTCACACACACAGACAATGATTTCATGGAATCTCTCTTGTGGATGACGAATAAAACAAGGCTTTCCTTGTGTTTATCCATTTTATTTTTATCCCTTAACGCAAGTTTTTTTTCCTTAGCCTAGAATAATCCTCTCTTTGATCCATAAGGAGACAATGCTTTCCTTAGGCCTGATCACTTTCTTTTGATCCCTAAGGAGACAATGCTTTCCTTGGAATGATCATTTCTTTGTTGCATCCATTAATGGAGATAATTATTTCCTTAAGGCTTGATCCTTTTTGATGGATCGACTAGCATAACACAACTTTCTAGACCATTCAATGCCATATTTTATTGTGTTTTCCTTTTGTGTCATCCATAGTAAGAAAATCTCTTACTAGGCTAGTGATCAAACTTTTCTCTCTCTCTCTCTCTCTCTCTCTCTCTCTCTCTCTCTCTCTCTCTCTCTCTCTCTCTCTCTCTCTCTCTCTCTCTCTCTCTTTCTTCCTCTCTCTTTCAAGAGATGCCTCTCTTATCTTTATTTTGGATTTACTAAAAACCTAAGTCACTTGGGGGTTTGATATTTCTTTGTCTTCTTGACCTTGATGATATCATCCTTATGTATTTAATCTACTTTACTGTGAGTATCATATTGTCTCATACTCCCGCTAAAGTGGGGGCTAAATTTATTTTTCCTAAAATGTTAGAACCTATAATTGGAGGTTCTAGGACCTATTAGACCCCATTTTGATGATTTTGAGGTCTGAATGTCTGTTATGCTTGATCACAACGGTCTACATTTTCTTCTCTTGCTCCTTTTCACCTTCCCCGACATCCCTTGGGAGTTTGAACTCGATTTACCTAGGAAAAGTTGAGAGTTTACTTGTTCCTATAGTACAAGTCAAGAGGTGACTTGTCCCTGTACAAGTTCAGAGTTGACTTGTTCCTAGGTTTTTGAGCCCTGATTTGGCCTCGAGCTCAATAGTGGGGTTTCCCTTTGAGGTTTAAATTTGTGGTCTGTCTTGATCTACTTTGAATCCAAAAATGAGTATAAAACAACATACTTTCCTCTCATTTTTCATAACATAATATAAGAAGTAATCAAGTGCAAGCATTCAAGCAATTGAGCTGTGTAATTGAGGATTTGGATTCAATTTATGAAGGCAAGCATCCAATTCAAGATATCCAAGTCTCCATTTCTTCAATATCCATTCAAGCACAAGTAATATTCTCTATTTGATGCAACTTTCTCTCCCATGATATTGATAACCTACAACTGATTGAATATAAGATGGATAATTGGAAGATAATGATTGATGAACACTGAGCTAATAAAGTGTATGTAAGACATTAAATCAGTCAATGTATTGTCATTGATGTCAACTAGTTTTGACTATACTTATCATGATGGTTACAAACATCTTAAGAATGAAATTGTTAAAGGAATGAGATATCTACATAAATATGAGATGGATGAGAAGGATATGGATATGGTATACATTGGGTAACTCATTTATGAGTCTATGGCATTATGTTGATGACTTGATTATATTACATGATTCTAATATGTATTGAAGATCATGACTGAACAAGTTTATGCGGTCGGTAAATGAAGAATTTAGTATACATTGAGCAAGTGTAGTGTATACCAAGCATAGTATTAACTGCGCTAGTTATCATTGACACATTCTGGTATTGACCGAGTGAAAGAAATAAACAAATTTTATAACAACCGACTAAAGATGATGAGATGGACAATTGTTGATGATTCTGAGGTAATTGATAATGTTTGTTATGATGAGTATATGGTTGAAAAAATTCAAAGATGATAAGATGAAGGAGAATGAAACATGTTAATGACACAACTGCTGAGGATGGCTAAAGTGGTAAAACCTATGGTGAAGATTAAGAGGCAAAATCTATGGATGGAAAGAACACAATTTATGACATCTATATAAAGAGACATGAGATTCATTATTGGATTTGGATGTTGTAAGAGAATTCACGTGAAAAGATTATTTTCATGGGACACTGATCAAACTAGTTGTAGATAGGACCGAGAAAATCTGCAGACAACACTGAGAGTCAGAGAAAGCATATACCAAGTTAAAAAGAGTTGGAGAAAATGGAGATATTGAATTGATTATTAACTAGAGGTATTTTTGAGCTTAGCATAAATCTAAAAATTTGCAAATCAAAGTTGTATTTGAATTGGATCATGACTGTATCATTTTAATCATTGTTACAGATAAATCTTCTAACCAAGTGGGACTTAAGAGGGTTTATATTTCAATATGACAATCAATGAATGTTGTTTGTTTTCTTGTTGACCCCATAATGAGTGTTTGGTCAAGGGAGAACTGTTAGTGATAAATCCTCTAACCAAGTCACACCTCACAATGTGTTTTGTAACCTTTAACAAGGTTTGCTCCTAAATGAGCTCACTTTAGAAGAGTGAATTATATTGGGTTACTGGTCCTAGGTGTTTTTTCCCCTAACAAGGTTTCCACATTAAAAATCTATGTGTTATATGTCTATGGATGTGTTGAATTGTTATTTTACTTCACACATTACTATAACTAGATAGATCGGTAAACATAATATTTAGTTTACTAGTAATCAGTATATAAAGAGAAAGACATAGTTGATATTTTACCAAGTTGATTATTTGATTTGAAAGTTTTGTTATATACATCTAGGAGTTTTTGGGACTGTAGGATAGCTAGACTTAATTGATTCACCCCCCCTCTTAGTTATATAACAATTGGTATCAAAGCATAGAGTTCTTGGAAGGAAAGTTTGAAGGACTTAAGCTAAAGATCACAAGATGTATAAGAGAGAGGTGGCAAAGCTGAACAAAGACAACTTCTCAACATGGAAAAGTAGAATGAGATTGTATTTATCAGGAATTGGAGAATCTACATTATACTATTTGGATAATGAATTCATCTTACCTACTGGACCTTTAACTGTTGATCAGATGAGAGAAAGAAATGAACACAATACTACAATGATAAATCTTGTTGCTTCCTTATCTGATGCTAAATTTGAAGATATCAAGACATGTACTTCTACTAAATAGATGTGGGACAAGCATATACTAGTTCATGGAGGAGATGTGAATGTAATTAGGGATAAAGCTTAAAGTCTTAGAGGAAAGTTTGATGACATGAAAATGAAAGGAGAGAACATATCACAGTACATCAACCGAGTCAAGGAGATTGTAAATGCTATCCGAGGAGAAAGAGGTATTATTGAAGAAGACACTATTGTAAGTAAAATTCTTAGAACATTGTTACCTATTTATGCTATTAGAGTTTCTATAATTCATGAGATGAGATAAGCTCCGGGTAATCATATTACACTTGATAGTCTAATCGGTAGACTGATTGCATCTGAGTTGAATAAATTTGATAATAGTGTTGTTCCTATTGTTCAATTTGCATTTATGTCATCTTTGAATATTGGTAAATCAAGTAGTAAACACATGATAATAAATAAGAGTGATAGTGAAAGTGATGAGGACAAACTTGCTGAGCTTGAAGTATTAATGGCTAGAAGATTGTAGAAATGTAAAGGAAGATATAGAGGAAAATTGCCTTTGTTATGCTTTAACTATAAAGAGATTGGCCACATTTCAACTAGATGTCCTAATGGGAAAGAAGATGAGAAAGATAATGAAAGATCTAGTGAAAGGAAGTTTGACAAAAGAGATAACCGAGAACACAAAGGCAACTGAAAGTATGAGAGAAGAAGTTATCGAGATTACAAAGACAAAGGAAAGAAGGCATGTTACCTTGTTAAAGATGATGATGATGACACTGAAACTGATGAAAATATTGAGGTGGTATTCGTAGCTTTGAAAGAAGATTAAGAAGAAGAAGAATAGTATGTTGAAACAATAGTTATTTCTAAAGTTAGCAAGAATGATACTTGGATTATTGATAGTGGCTGTACACATCATATGATTGGTGATGAAGAAAAAATTGAATACCTTGAAAATTGGGTATGTGCAAGATCATGAGGGGCCAAAAAGTGGCGATGTGAAAAATATTCACTTTTCACTCGTCCAAAAGCACATGAAAGCGCTTGTTGACTTTTTAGTAGGCCTAGGTGTCAGTACACCTGGGCAAACCTACCACCAAAGCATAGACCTTATCAGGTACCTGATCATATCAGGTACCTGATATTATTGGGTACCCGATAATTGTGGCATAAATCCGAAACCCACGAGCCCTTTTCTTCATTTCCTTGCACATTTTTTTCAAGTTTCTTTTCGCGATTTTCATATACTCGATATATTTTCAGGTACCTGATATTGGAAACAACAAATTCAACTCCGAGCATATTCGGTAAGTAGTTATTTGTATAATTTTTATTAATTTATTTCATTTTCATGCTAAATGTAGCATTTAAAAAAAAAAAAGGGTTTTGTATTTATATTTGTAATAATATATGAAATTAGATTGAAATTTAGATTTGTTTTTTATTTAATCAGGCATGGCTGACAACAATGAAGAAAATAACCCTCCCACACCAAATAACGATCCTGAAAACAATCCCCCATATCTAAACCCTAAATCTTTACAAGATTTGATACAAGAAAATTTGAACACGATACGAGGTTTCCAAAACACGTATCAAAATATACCTACATTAGGTCCCATGCTTGCCACACTAAATATAATTTTTGGAAATATTGACACACTCACGCAGCAACATAATGCTACTCTTCATTTGCGTGATGATATGCACGCCCAATTGGATGACGGGCTTGACCATGATGGGATTGTGGCCCTTAATATAACTAAGGAAGATATAGCTGCCCTTTTTGTTGATCCTAAAATCGGAATACCAGTTGACCACAAAAAGCCCAAATTATCAATAAAATGGTGCACAAATGAAGCAATGGGAACAAACTTTTGGGATTGCTGGTGGATGGTTTTTGATAAACCACCACATAGCAATTTGGAGGTCCCATTTTATTTCATTAAAAAATTGTATGCTGAGTTTGTGCTTGGTCACCATGTTGATTATTGGAGTATGAGGCCCAACATGGGCGTAGGCAGAGGAGCTCCTTAGACTAGGCCATCTTCCCAGTGCCAAAAGACCACTACCTTTGTCCCCCCCACTGATGTCACACCCCCTCCTCCAGTGTAGCATCCTGATATCATTGCAGAGGCTGCCTCACAAACTATTAGGGCCATTCATTTATTGAGTGATCAGTTGATCACATAGACCAGGTCAGTGTTGCCTCCTATGGATGCTGCTGGCACATCGACATCTCATCGGAGTTCACATGTATGTGAGCCCCATATGTGCATTATGTGCAAGCATATGTGCCTCAGACCGCTTACTGATTCTGATACATATCAATTTCATGATATTGATGAGGAGGATACAAGAGACACAGCTGCAGAGGCTACAACACCTCATGGAGCATCTACATCTCATGAGAGTGCTTAGGAGGTGCACACAGAGCCATTGACTCTTGTTGATACGGTAAGAGTAAAAATTATAAATAAATTTGTCACATGACTTATTTAATTTAAAAATAATTTATTTATTTAGATTAGTTTTAATGATTGCATGCACTTATGTATATATATTTTTTCCATTTATGATCAGTCGATGACACAGGAGGAGGTGAGATAGGTGGATGAGTCCACACTTTCGGCCATTTCATTTGGCCTTGATGACTATATGGTATATTATAAATTATGTACCCATTAGTTTTTTTTTATATCATTTGGTGTACATGTTTAAATCTCTATCAATTAGAGAAATAAAATTCATACATTTACTAATATATATTGTCATCTTATTGTGTTCTTGTAGGCTATAGCCGATATCAGTGGGGGGCATGAGGGGGTTCCTTCATCAGGTCTCGACAAAGGAAAGGTAGTTAATTATTTAAGATTAATTATGCATGCATATGTATGCCACTTGTGTGTAGTAATAAATATTTTACTTGCACTTTATTTTATAGGGTGTGGCTATTGATGATGTCCCAACACCGGTTCGACAGCATAGGGTTACATACGCCTTGATTCAGAGTGATAGCTTGATTGTACGTAGACTTTTACATATTGTTATTTGTATTTTGTAACCAGGGTTGCTATGATGAAGTACATTGATATATAATTGACAATCTTTCTACTCTCATAGGTTACTCCGACTGTGAGGGAGGGCCCACGAGAATCTTTCATTTCTTTGTTGACCCAACCCACTATTCCAGAGGAGGGATCACCAGATGTAAGTTTTAATTTTAGTTCAATCAATTTGTAATTTTATTATGCTATCATCCTATTTTGTAGATTTATTACTCTATGTTGCACCACTCTACTAATCTCATTATTGCAAATATATATTTATAGGTCAGAGTTGGTATTGCTCGCATGGTCCCTTCACTACCCAGGACTTATGCTAGGACACCTGATCATGGTAGGCGATCGAGAGACTAGGTACAAATATTTGTATTTAGTTATAATTTTAATTAAATTAGTGTTTGAATTATGAATTATATATATATGTACAAATCATATAAAGTAAGCAATCTAACTTTGGTTTGAACTCATTTTTTAAGCAGGATCAATCAAAGCCCAACACTTCTTCAAAGAGGCTACATTTTGATGATCCCCCTACAACATAGGATGCAGTTTTAGTTTTGTGGTCATTTAGAGATGACACTTGGCACATTTTGAGATGGCATATATGCCACATTGTACACCTTAAAACATTGATTTTGTAGACATTTTGAAATGGCATGTGCCATATTTGTATATGGACATACTTTTGATACATTTGATACATATATAGAACATGTTCATTTATATGTTATATTTGCATCATCTTTTGTATATACATATTTATTATTCATGTTTATGGAATTGAATGGTGAAGTTATATCTTGACTATGATTATCATTATGATTTAAATTATATCTTGTTGAAGTTACATTTGTTTTTCTTTACTATGGAATACCCTGTTCATGGAGCTTATTATGTTTGAGGTTTAACTTCTATAGATTTCCTAGATTTTTGGTGCTTAACTTTCCCTGTGCCTAAGACAATGATGAGGCCATCAGTACCGATACTAAAGATAATTTCTCTTCAAAACAAAAACCATGCCATCTACTCTTCATCACTAAATCAAAACTTCAATCGCTGCTAATATGAGAGTTTCGTTTACCACTTCTATGAATTTTTGTATACAAATTCTATACCATCAATTATGTCGCTATTTTTCATTGTGTGCGCATTCAGTCTCATACTTGCATTGCTAATTTCATATATTATCATTTTCAATGCTTTTTGTTCACACTTATAATAATTTTAACTGCGGGCAATAATGTTTCAATATCATCATGTATGCAGGAGTCTTCATTTCATGCTATAAAAAATCTCCATTATCGTATAAGCTTATGGTCTTCATTTCCAATCTTTGATATTACCATTGATAGCTATGACATGTGACTATTGAATTTTTCATTATGTATAATATATGATTGCTTGCACAACATGATATCCCTTAGACTTACAAAAACACATCTCTTGAATATATCGTCTCTCAAATGTTCATTGAATGATTTTAATATTGCCTTCGAACTATGCTCAGCACTGTGTATATTTATTATTTATTACTGCATGGCTCCTTTGAATGTCTTCATATGCATATGTTTAATCAATCTTTAACTCATGTTGTGTTCACTTCATTTGATGAAGTTGTTTCTTCATGCGTTGATTATTACTGACTGGACATTCATGATGAGTTTTACTTTACCGCCTCTTGTAATATTCTTCCAAATAATATGTTTGTCATCTTTGTAATATGCTGCAGCTGTTAACATCTATGAGGAAATGAAATTTATTTGGGTTGACTTTGATCATTAATTGCTGGTGTGTATACTTCACTCCATTCGAATGCTGATATGATGCTTAATGTTCCAATGTTGCCAAGTTTCATAGTTGTCGATGCTATTTATTCAATAGTCTTTTCTTTCTATCTTAGTTTTTATCTCCACTTAATAGTATGTGTTCATATATCTTGTGAGAAACCAAAAAACCTTCAATGACATCAATAAAAACCTTATCAAATCTCCAACATTATTTCTCAAATGAAGGCCCTAATTTTTGTAAAAAATTAAGGCTCCATCAGGCAAAACGAGGTTGTCACTGGCATTTACCTGGCCAACTAAAGCCGATGGAGCAGATGGTTTGATGCTAGGTTAGATGGTTTGAAAGATACACTACTAAGCCACTTTCAACTGACCCTCATTGCAAGTTTTGGCATTGACTGAAATTGCCTTGCCAAATGCAAATGAAGTCGAATCGCCCAAAATTGAGAGAGGTTATTGTAGACCTCAAAAATAGGATCTTGTAGCACCTAATAGTTTGTCAATACCTCTCATGAGGTCTGAGATACGAGCCCCAAAAGATCACTGCCCAATCGTGCTTAGTGCACCTTGGGGTCACTTGGGTCGAGTGTGGTTGTGAGTGTTCTGATGACTCTATGGGTAGAATGGGGTTGTCACCAATGTTTACCCAGCCAACTAGAGTGGATGGAGTAGATGGTTCGATGCTAGGTCAGATGGTTTGAAAGATACGCTGCTAAGCCACTTTGAACTGACCCTCACTGCAAGTTTTGGCATCAACTGAGATCACCGTGCCAAATGCAAACAAAGTCGAATCACCCAAAAGTGAGAGAGGTTATTGTAGACCTTGAAAATATGATCTCATAGCACCTAATGGTTTGTTGATACCTCTCATGAGGTCTGAGATATAAGCCCCGCAAGATTGCTACCCAATCGTGCTTAGTGCACCTTGGGGTCACTTGGGTCGAGTGTGGTCGCGAGCATTCTAGTGACTCTATGGGAAGAATGGGGTTGTCACTGGCATTTACTCGGCCAAACGAAGCTGATGGAGAAGATGGTTCGATGCCAGGTTAGATGGTTTGAAAGATACGCTGCTAAGCCACTTTCAACTGACCCTCACTGCAAGTTTTGGCATCGACTAAGATCGCCTTGCTAAATGCAAACGAAGTCAAATCGCCCAAAACCGAGAGAGGTTATTGTAGACCTCAAAAACACAATCTTGTAGCACTTGATATTTTTTCAATACCTCTCATGAGGTTTGAGATACGAGCCCTGCAAGATCACTGCCTAATCATGCTTAGTGCACCTTGGGGTCACTTGGGTCGAGCGTGGTCGTGAGCGTTCTAGTGACTCTGTGGGTAGAATAAGGTTGTCACTAGTGTTTACCCAGCCAACTGAAGTTGATGGAGTAGATGGTTTGATGCCAGGTCAGACGGTTTGAAAGATACGCTACTAAGCCACTTTCAGTTGACCCTCACTACAAGTTTTGGCATCGACTGAGATCGCCTTGCCAAATGAAAATGAAGTCGAATCACCCAAAATCAAGAGAGGTTATTGTAGATCTCAAAAACATGATCCTGTAGCACCTGACAGTTTGTTGATACCTCTCATGAGGTCTAAGATACGAGCCCCACAAGATCGCTGCCCAATCATGCTTAGTGCACCTTGGGGTCATTTGGGTCGAGCATGGTCGCGAGCGTTCTGGTGACTCTATGGGAAGAACGGGGTTGTCACTGGCATTTACCTAGCCAACCAAAGCTAATGGAGTAGACTATTTGATGCTAGGTCAGACGGTTTGAAAGATACGCTACTGAGCCACTTTCAACTGATCCTCACTGCAAGTTTTGGCATCAACTGAGATCACCTTGCCAAATGCAAATGAAGTCAAATCGCCCAAAATTGAGAGAGGTTATTGTAGACCTCAAAAACATGATCTCGTAGAACCTGATGGTTTGTCAATACCTCTCATGGGGTCTGAGATATGAGCCCCGTAAGATCGCTGCCCAATCATGCTTAGTGCACCTTGGGGTCACTTGGGTCGAGCGTGGTCGCGAGCATTCCGGTGACTCTGTGGATAGACCAGGGTTGTCACTAGTGTTTACCTAGCTAACTGGAGCCAATGGAGCAGATGGTTTGAAAGATACGCTGCTGAGCCACTTTCAACTGACCCTCACTGCAAGTTTTGGCATTGACTAAGATCGCCTTGCCAAATGCAAATGAAGTTGAATCACCCAAAACCAAGAGAGGTTATTGTAAACCTTGAAAACATGATCCTATAGAACCTGATGGTTTTTTGATACCTCTCATGAGGTTTGAGATATGAGCCCCAGAAGATCACTGCCCAATCGTGCTTAGTGCACCTTGGGGTCACTTGGGTCGAGCGTGGTCATGAGCGTTTCAGTGACTCTGTGGGTAGAATAGGGTTGTCATTAGTGTTTAATCGGCCAAATGGAGCCAATGGAGTAGACAGTTTGATGGTTTGAAAGAAATGCTGCTGAGCCACTTTCAACTGACCCTCACTGCAAGTTTTGGCATCGACTGAGATCACCTTGCCAAATGCAAACGAAGTTGAGTCGCCCAAAACTAAGAGAGGTTTTTGTAGACCTCAGAAACATGATCCCGTAGCACCTAACGGTTTGTTGATACCTATCATGAGGTCTAAGATACGAAACATGGAAGATCGCTACCAATTTGAAAGATATGTTGCTGAGCCGCTTTCAACTGACTGTTAGTGGTATGTTTGAAATTTGAACTGTGAAATTACTCATGATTAAGCTTGTGAAATTTGAACTGTGGAGCTTATTATGTTTGAGGTTTAACTTTTATAGATTGTTTGAAATGATAAAAAATAATATCCTTAAAGCATTAGAAACAACAATCAAACATGTAAGAATTCAAACCATGCAAATGACATAAGTAAATGACATCTAAGATCCCTTCTTGGCACTATTGGCCACCCATACATGATTTTGGTCATAAGTCCTTATCAAGACTTCTAGGACATTTAACTTTTATATCAAATTGATTATTAAAAATTGCCATTATAGGCTTCAAAAGATCTCAATTAACCATTAAGGATCCTTTTGTCCTTCTATCTCTGATTGGATCCATGGTGACCGTAAGCATCTTCATAGGTGCTCCTACACAAGTTACAATCCACATACAAAACCAAGTTTATTGACTCAAAATACAATCTAAGAAAGGTCAAATTAATGTATTGAAATTAAGCTTAATGAACTTAGAAAACAATGCACTAAGTTAACTTATTACCTAATCAAGTGTTCCTGAAGGGTCATCTCTTTGCTTCAGGGTCTCCAATAGTGCTTCATGATCAGAAGTGGTAATAGTCCAAAGTTATTTTGTCTTGGGTCTTACTTGATGCTTTGAAAACTTGACATTTGTTGCTATAACAAGGTGTGAATACATGAGAATAGTTTTGTGCTTCTCATAGTCTTCAAATGCGGGAACTCCATTCTTTCTAATCATGTATGTTCACAGCCATGTTCCCACAACAACAACTGAACCAGTAGGATATGTGAACCCATCACCATCTGTCATCGATTGTACAAGCTTTTGTTTACCTTGTACACAATGTGCTAACCAATAATCTAACCTCTCATCATTCCCCTGTGGTGCAACCAATGCAAAAACATCTCCTGGCTTCAGAGGATCTGAAAGATGGTCATAGTCAATTGAAGTGTCCATGTCATCATTTCTTATAGAGAGTGTCAAAGATAAAGGAGTCAGATACTATGGAACCCATGTATCCACCCACTCACTTGACTCGTAATGATCCCAATCATACTGAAAACACATGGGGCAAAAACAAGCCAATTCTCATGTCCAAATGGTCCATGTACTACTATTGGAGCTTGGGAATGAATGCATTTTTGAAGAGTCTTTCACTGTTTGACAATCCAATCTATCTCCTATAGTTCCCTCCTCAACCAACCAAAAGAATCTACACACTGTAGAATCAAGAGTCCCCCCCTGTGACAATGCTAAAGTACACCAATCAACAATAGAACAAGCATCAAGAAGTATAGCACCTGAAATCCTCAATTGCTCCTTAACTAGAGCTCTCTTCACACACGTACCTACTCCATCATGCTCCCCTTTCCCATGCCCTGACTAAAAAAAACTCCAAATATGAGGTACACCTCTCTCCACATGCATTCTACACAACCAATAAAACATTCTGGCATTCTTAAATTGACCGTTGCAATTATCCAACCAAATGAGATGCCTATCCATAACAATATGATTTTCCTGCAAGAAGTCAAAATAGTTCTAGAAACAATGTTGAACAAACTCATGAGAGTGAGACCTGTTGTTGCTCATATAAAAATGGTACTCTTTGATTATCTTTCACTCATCTTTTGTGCTATCAGGGGAATGTCTATATGTGATGTGTACAAAAATAGAAACCTAAATGGAATTGTAATATTGAGCTTGAGTCTCATTTTGGGGCCGCAATGTATAGTTCTCCGCAAATTCTAAAATGGATATAATAGTTACAATGGGGAAAGTGTCCTTACATGTCCTGAATTGTTGATCCAACCATTGAGACCTATGACTATGCCTTGCATACTTGTAAAAAAGATTTGTCTTGAAATCTGAGATAAAATCAGCAACATTGTATTCTTTTGCAAGTAACTCACATCTAGAGCCTTCACCTCCACTCTTCAATGTATATTTCACTTTTTCATATACCTTTTTTTGGACGAGTGTCTTTCCAAAATTGTGTTCCAAACCCTCATGAAAACATGTTCTAAACTTGGACAAGCCACCACATTCTAAGCACTTGGCATTTAAGCAATCTTTTTTATAAAATAAACAACCATCATCTCTATGACATAAAAATTGATCTAGCAAGTCTCTTGATGATTTGGGAAGACCACTTGCACCACAATCCTCTAGCATTTCATTAGTATCCAAAGTAGAACAAATGCACCGTAATAATTCATGATGCATTGAAAACTCAACATGATATTTGCAACAACATGTATTTTGAATCTTAAGGAGTACACAATAAAATGGCTTCACGGATTCAAAAGACCTTTGTGATATTTTCAATGTTGGATGTGTCTCACAAATTTTTTTATACAACATTGTTTGACTTACCTCCACAAAATGTTTAAGATGTGGAGTACGGTCTCGATTGCAGACTCTCAACTTCAAGACATCCTTCACATTTGGTGACACTCTTGAGTTAGCATCCCAAAATTGTTGAATTTCATCCTTGACAACATCTGTTAGCTTCTTATCGAAACATGGAAGTCTCCAACCATAAGGCGTACTAGGACCCCTAGGGAGTCCCAATGACCCCTTTTGACACATTGGAATGCTCAAGTGTGTGTTAAAGGGTCCTAGGACCCTTTAACACACACATGAGCATTCCAATGTGTCAAAAGGGGTCATTGGGACTCCCTAGGGATCCTAACGCATGATAAGGTGTACTAGGACCCGTAGGGAGTCCCCGTGACCCTTGTTGACACATTGGAATGCTCAAGTGTGTCTTAAGGGGTCTTAGGATGCCTTAAGACACACTTGAGCATTCCAATGTGTCAAAAGGGTCACGAGGACTCCCTAGGGGTCTGTCTTAAGGGGTCTTAGGATGCCTTAAGACACACTTGAGCATTCCAATGTGTCAAAAGGGTCACGGGGACTCCCTAGGGGTCCTAACATGTGATGACACATTGGAATGCTTAAGTGTGTCTTAAGGGGTCTTAGGACCCCTTAAGACACACCTGAGCATTCCAATGTGTCAAAAGGGGTCATGGGAACTCCCTAGGGGTCCTAACGCATGATAAGGCATACTAGGACCCCTAGGGAGTCCCCGTGACCCCTTTTGACACATTAGAACACTCAAGTGTGTGTTAAGGGGTCCTAAGACCCCTTAAGAACACTTGAGCATTCCAATGTGTCAAACAAGGTCAGGGGGACTCCCTAGGGGTCCTAGTATGCCTTATCATGCAATATGACCCCTAGGAAGTCCCCATGACCCCTTTTGACACATTGGGATGCTCAAGTGTGTAGTAAGGGGTCTTAGGACCCCTTATGACACACTTGAGCATTCCAATGTGTCAAAAGGGGTCATGGGGACTCCCTAGGGGTCCTAGTACACCTTATCACGTGTTAGGACCCCTAGGGAGTCCCAATGGCCCCTTTTCACACATTGGAATGCTCAAGTGTGTCTTAAGGGGCCCTATGACTCCTTAAGGTACACTTGAGCGTTCCAACCTTAAGGCACACTTGAGCATTCCAATGTGTCAAAAGGGGTCATGGGGACTCCCTAGGGGTCCTAACATGTGATAAGGCATACTAGGACCCCTAGGGAGTCCCGATGACCCCTTTTGACACATTGGAATGCTCAAGTGTGTTATAAGGGGTCTTAGGACCCCTTAAGACACACTTGAGCATTCCAATGTGTCAAAAGGGGTAATGGGGACTCCCTAGGGGTCCTAATGCATGATAAGGCATACTAGGACCCCTAAGGAGTCCCGGTGACCCCGTTTGACACATTAGAATGCTCAAGTGTGTCTTAAGGTGTCTTAGACCACTTAAGACACACATGAGTGTTCCAATGTGTCAAAAGGGTTCACAGGGATTCCTAGGGGTCCTAACATTTGATAAGGTGTACTAGGACCCCTAGGGAGTCCCCATGACCCCTTTTGACACATTGGAATGCTCAAGTGTTTCTTAAGGGGTCCTAAGACCCCTTAAGAAACACTTGAGCATTCCAATGTGTCAAAAGGGGTCATGGGGACTCCCTAGGGGTCCTAAGATGTGATAAGGCATACTAGGACCCCTAGGGAGTCCTCGTGACCCCATTTCACACATTGGAATGCTCATCCCTTAAGACACACTTGAGTGTTCCAATGTGTCAAAAGGGGTCATGGGGACTCCCTAGGGTTCCTAATGTGTGATAAGGCATACTAGGACCCCTAGGGAGTCCCCATGACCCCTTTTGACACATTGGAATGCTCAAGTGTGTCTTAAGGGGTCCTAAGACCCCTTAAGACACCCTTGAGCATTCCAATGTGTCAAAAGGGGTCATGCGGACTCCCTAGGGGTCCTAACATGTGATAAGGCATACTAGGACCCCTAGGGAGTCCCCATGACCCCTTTTGACACATTGGAACACTCAAGTGTGTGTTAAGGGGTCGTAGGACCCCTTAAGTCAAAAGGGGTCATGGGGACTCCCTAGGGGTCCTAACACATGATAAGGCATACTAGGACCCCTAGGGAGTCCCCATGAATGCTTTTGACACATTAGAATGCTCAAGTGTTTCTTAAGGGGTCCTAAGACCCCTTAAGACACACTTGAGCATTCCAATGTATGAAAAGGGTTCATGGGGATTCCCTAGGGGTCCTAGTATGCCTTATCATGTTTTAGGACCCCTAGGGAGTCCCCATGACACCTTTTGACACATTAGAATGCTCAAGTGTGTCTTAAGGGGTCTTTAAGATCCCTTAAGGCATGATAAGGTGTACTAGGACCCCTAGGGAGTCCCCATGACCCCTTTTGACACATTGGAATGCTCAAGTGTGTCTTAAGGGGTTATAGGACCCCTTAAGACACACTTGAGTGTTCCAATGTGTCAAAAGGGATCATAGGGACTCCCTAGGGGTTCATACTCATGATAAGGTGTACTAGGACCCCTAGGGAGCCCCCATGACCCCATTTGACACATTGGAATGCTCAAGTGTGTCTTCAGGGGTCCTAGGACCTCTGAAGACACACTTCAGCATTCCAATGTGTCGAACGGGGTCATGGGGACTCCCTAGGGGTACTAATGCATGATTAGGTGTACTAGGACCCCTAGGGAGTCCCCATGACCCCTTTTGACACATTGGAATGCTCAAGTGTGTCTTAAGAGTCCTAAGACCCCTTAAGACACACTTGAGCATTCCAATGTGTCAAAAGGGGTCATGGGGACTCCCTAGGGGTCCTAACACATGATAAGGTGTACTAGGACCCCTAGGGAGTCCCCATGACCCTGTTTAACACATTGGAATTCTCAAGTGTGTCTTAAGGGGTCTTAGGACCCCTTAAGACACACTTGATCATTCCAATGTATCAAAAGGGGTGATGGGGACTCCCTAGGGGTCCTAACGCGTGATAAGATGTACTAGGACCCCTAGGGAGTCCCCATGACCCCTTGTGACACATTAGAACACTCAAGTATATCTTAAGGGGTCTTAGGACCCTTTAAGAGACACTTGTGCATTCCAGTGTGTCAAAAGAACCCCTTAAGACCCACTTGAGCATTCCAATGTGTCAAAAGGGGTCATGGGGACTCCCTAGGGGTCCTAACACGTGATAAGGTGTACTAGGACCCCTAGGGAGTCCCCATGACCCCGTTTGACACATTGGAATGCTCAAGTGTGTCTTAAGGGGTCTTAGGACCCCTTAAGACACACTTGAGCATTCCAATGTGTCAAACGAGGTCATGGGGACTCCCTAGGGGTCCTAACGTGTGATAAGGCATACTAGGACCCCTAGGGAGTCCCCATGACCCTTTTTAAAACATTGGAATGCTCAAGTGTCTCTTAATGGGTCTTAGGACCTCTTAAGACACACTTGAGTGTTCCAATGTGTGAAAAGGGGTGATGGGGACTCCCTACGGGTCTTAACAAGTGATAAGGTGTACTAGGACCCCTAGGGAATCCCCATGACCCCTTTTGACACATTGGAATGCTCAAGTGTGTCCTAAGGGGTCCTAGGACCCCTTAAGACACACTTGAGCATTCTAATCTATTAAATAGTATCATGGGGACTCCCTATGGGGCCTAGTATGCCTTATCATGTGTTAGGACCCCTAGGGAGTCCCCATGACCCCTTTTGACACATTGGAATGCTCAAGTGTGTCTTAAGGGGTCTTAGGACCTCTTAAGACACACTTGAGCATTCCAATGTGTCAAAAGGGGTCATGGGGACTCCCTAGGGGTCCTAACACATGATAAGGCATACTAGGACCCCTAGGGAGTCCCGATGACCCTGTTTGACACATTGGAATGCTCAAGTGTGTCCGAAGGGGTCATAAGACTCCTTAAGACACACTTGAGCCCTTTTGACAAATTTGAATGCTCAAGTGTGTCTTAAGGGGTCCTATAATCTGTTAAGACACACTTGGGCATTCCAATGTGTCAAAAGGGGTCATGGGGACTCCTTAGGGGTCCTAACACATGATAAGGCATACTAGGACCACTAGGGAGTCCCCATGACCCCTTAAGACACACTTGAGTGTTCCAATGTGTCAAAAGGGATCATGGGGACTCCCTAGGGGTCCTAACACATGATAAGATGTACTAGGACCCCTAGGGCTTCCCCATGACCACTTTTGACACATTGGAATGCTCAAGTGTGTCTTAAGGGGTTGTAGGACCCCTTAAGACACACTTGAGCATTCCAATGTGTCAAAAGGGGTCATGGGGACTCCCTAGGGGTCCTAGTATGCCTTATCACGTGTTAGGACCCCTAGGGAGTTCCCATGACCCCTTTTGACACATTGGAATGGTCAAGTGTGTTCGAAGAGGTCCTAGGACCCCTTAAGACACACTTGAGCATTCCAATGTGTGAAAAGGGGTCATTAAGACTTCCTAGGGGTCCTAACATGTGATAAGGTGTACTAGGACCCCTAGGGAGTCCCCATGACCCCTTTTGACACATTGGAATGCTCAAGTGTGTCCGAAGGGGTCTTAGGACCCCTTAAGACACACTTGAGCATTCCAATGTGTCAAAAGGGGTCATGGGGACTTCCTAGGGGTCCTAACAAATGATAAGGCATACTAGGACCCCTAGGGAGTCCCCATGACCCCTTTTGACACATTGGAACTCTCAAGTGTGTCTTAAGGGGTCCTATGACCCCTTAAGACACACTTGAGCATTCCTATGTGTCAAAAGGGGTCATGGGGACTCCCTAGGGGTCCTAACATGTGATAAGGTGTACTAGGACCCCTAGGGAGTCCCCATGACCCAAATTAGATGTTAGTGAATGACTTCTTGCTAATACTACTCTTCCACCAGATCCAGATTTCAACCATTTTGTGGATCTACAGGCTCAATCGCGAGCCCATAGAATTGGCTAAGAGAAAAATGTGATTGTATATCAACTAATTACAAAATGTTCAGTGGAGGAGAAAATATTGCAACGATCAAGAAGAAAATTTTCTATGGAAAATCTAGTTATGAATTCTGTTAAGAATGAAACCATTAAGGAATTGCGTGAATCAAAAACCATGAAAATAACCTTCTACAACAAAGAACATTCAAGCTATAGAATTTATTAACTCTGAATTTAAACATCTTATCAGCATTCATGGAAGAGATTTCATTAGCATCCATGGAAGAAATTTCATAAAAACTTTAGACAAAATCATCTAAAAAAATTCATTAACTTCAGGCAAAATCATTTATGACGGACAAAAAGAAAATCGTATTACTCAGAAATGGTAGAGAAAGAAAATGAGATAAACCAAATTTATCAAATTCTTGCAATCCATAGCTTCTCTCCGAGTGCAAAATGACAATCCATGGATCCAAAATTATGGTAAAAATTAAATTCTTCGAGTAAGTCATTCAGAAACGCGCAGAATACTGTAACACATTATGATTTATAGAGAATTTATGAAGGACTATGCTGTACAAAAGCCCGCAATCCGGGCTGCCATATCTTAGAGTATTGATGAGAAGCAATGGCGAAAGTCTGAGACAGAGGCAGTGCCGACATTGAAGCGGAAAGACATTCTTCATAATATCGGGGCAGCGCCATCGAAATGGCAAGGCTTCCCTCATAATGTTGCGCCGCTGCTGATCTCTTCTTTAAATTTATTAATGCGGTTAGTTCTATGGCACCTGCATAATTTCTAGTACAACTGCTCATTTTACCAAACCCTTCCCTGCTCTCCATAATCTTCAGCCAGCTCAAAGATCCATCCAGTTGTTCTTGTTTAACCTCCTAATGACTCTGTTGAGCTGCCAGATTATCAACAGGCATGAGTACAATTGTTTGACGACCATAATCTATTTTGAGAACCTTTGCAATTTAGCGTTCTGGTTGAAAAAGCAGGGAAAGATACCATTTCACAGCCACAGGTGGTGGAAACAAAGTGATTCTCTTGCCCTCTGGTTCTATAATCCGCCTCTAGTGAACTATTCTTCAAAGCCTCCATTTCTGCATAGCTAGGGTTTTCAGCACCTGTAAAAGGCACAACTATGCCCCTGTAGAGACTCATGCTCGTGCTCAGAATCATATTAAATAATATTTAAAATGTAAAATGTATATTATATAATATTTAATATATAATATATAATCTAATATATAGTTTTTGATATTAATATATAATTAAATAATATTTAATGTAACATGTATATTATATAATATTTAATATATATAATATATAATCTAATATATAGTTTTTAATATTAATATATATTAAATAATATTTAATGTAAAATATATATTATATAACATTTATTATATAATTGATATTATATAATATTTAATATATCTAATATATAACTAATATATAGTTTATGAAGGATGGAGAAATGGGAGGGAGAAAGTGGAGGCAAAGTGAAAATTCAAAATTCTGCGTCATATTCGGGTAAATATCGGGTACCCAAAAATATCGGGTACCTGATTAGGGTTGGTATTGCTTTGTGCACCAAACCTACATGGTCAACTATTGGAATGTCTCAAATACGTGTTTTTCCCCTATTTCTCTGAGTTCCAGACTTTGACAATGTAGCTGATGACTTTTTTTTCACCCGAATTTGATAAAATGAAAAGGGTATCTTAAGGAGATTATCAGCTTTCTATCGATATAATTGCTGTCAAATTTTGAATTCAGTAAGTAATTATTAGTTATTTTCTAATTGAGCTACCTCTAAAGTGCTGATTTATATACTGATTAAAAATGACTGTAACTTTCAAATGGTATAACATTTTTGAAATCCAAAAAATGTGTCACATTCTATGCTTCGCCTACTATAAGGAAAAAAAATAAAATTTGAATTTTATAAAGTTTTGAATGAGTTAAGGTGGTCAAACATGAGAGTTTTTTTATTCTAAAAATGTTGTAGCAGAAAATTCATAATTAATTATTTTTTTGGAATAAAATTACAAAAAAATATGTGTCACATCCAAGCATGAGTCTACTACTTATATATAAAATCTTATAATAAAATATTATCATTTGATTATGATTAAGGTGGTTAGACATACACCTACTTCTTATTTTTTTCCTGAAATTTTTGTACTGCTGCATTGAAATCTATACTTTTCACCAATCATACTAACTTTTTCTCAAAATAGGCCTAGTAGTTTAGAAACTACATTCAATTTTCTACAGATTCTATTCTTACAACTTTTTGATATTAGGTTCATAGCTAGTTGAAATTTTCATGTCAAGTTGACTAACCCTAATTTGCTAATTTTTTGTTGCCACTTAAGGGCATAGTTTGGCCTCTCATAATCTTGCACATACCCAACTATAATGGTGGATCTATTAAAATGGGAAATGACACACCTTGTCTAGTAAAGGGAAAAGGGTCTATATTGTTGAACAATAAGATCAAATGTGAGAATGCATATGGGTGAAGGGACTTAATTATAATTTTTTGAGTGTAGAATAACTGAATAATACAGGTCACCAAGTTGCATTTGAGAATAGAAAGGTGAAAATCTATGATGAGACTGGAAAGTTGGTCGGTACTAGTGAAAAATCTAAAGGTAGTCTATTTTATCTTGATAATGCTAAAACTTCTTGTTTATTGGCTAGAACTAAAGATGTGTGGTTATGGCACAAAAGGTTATGTCATGTGAATTTTGACAACATGGTTAAGATCAGAAAGAAAAGGAGAGTTAGAGATTTATTGAGCTTATCTAAACATTGTTAGATTAGGTGAAATACTAATCTCCCAAGAACACCTGCATGCATAACCCTGTCACATGGAAGAAGCAAAGAACAGAAGCAAGAAAAATCTATGGAGGCCAAAAAGCCAGAGACATCTTATGGACATGCAAAGAGCAATCTCTATTATGATCCAATAAGTGAATGAATGAAATACAAAGAGGGAATCCTTATAAAAGGATACCAAAACCCTAAAGCTATAAAGCAAAAAATAAAGCTAGGTTGCACATTATAATTAATAAATATATTAATTATAATGCACCTAAAAGATAGCTTAAGTAAATAGAGTAATAAATGACTTAATTAATTAAACCAAAGTGATTTAATTAAAAAGCATAAAGTATGATTACTCTAACACCCCCCCTTAAGCGTAGCTCAAGAGGGAAGCTAACCTAGCATAGCTATGAAAGCAGAAAATGCAAGAAAGAGCAATGGGTCCCGGCAACAAGGCCTGATCAGGTACCCAAGTACAAGAAATAAACTAGATGAAGGAAACAAAGCCTCCAATCTAGGGAATGTCCCAAAGAAAGGAACAAGAAAGAGCATGAAGCATCTCTGAAGCATGAAGCTGCAAACACTGTCAGAAGAATACTGCTGGAACCCCCACTGAAATAGTGCATGACCAGGTAGAGAAGACAAAGTCTAAAGACCTGATCAATCAAAGAGGTGACCTCCAAAATAGGAATGAATGAGTGTCTATATAGTAGATGATCCATCTCACCGAAATGCATAGGTGCCTAGCCACTGCATCCGCCTAGTACATAGGAACAAAAATTGAATACGTAGATCACTCAACCGAACCAAGGAAGCAATAGAGCCAACAAGTGAACCCCCCCATAATGCTGAATGGGGTGACAGGAACACTGAAATGCAATGCCAGAAACATCTGCAAGAAGAAGAATTAGGAACACTGAAGTACACACACAGGATAAAGGGCGGTGTCGAAGAAGAAGAATAGATCTTCTGGACACACAGCATGGGCTAATGTCATGGAAGGTACACTCACTTGACAAAGGTGGATGAGCACAAAAGGCAAAACATCATAACCCCCCATGGCACTTTATAACTGAGTGCGAGTACAAACAAACACAAGGAGTACAAGATCCCAGATATACAAAAGCAGACACTTTATCTCAGTGCATTTACATAAAAGAAATGCTACAGAAGAGAAGCATACAATGCTCAAAAGTCAGAAAGAAGAGTGAGCCAGAAGAACAGAAGAAGAGATCCCAGGACCTGTAGAACCCAAGTAATCCGCCAGAGTGCGAAAGTGCAAAACTCAGAAGAGAGAAAACCTAGAGCACAATCTGGATAAAAGACCCCTGCAACTGAATAACTCACAGAACCAGCTTTCCAACGATATATGGTGAGCCCAAAAAAGAGTCCGGATGAGCAAGATATGGCTCCCGGAAGGCAAAAAATAAACATCACCTTTGACAGAAAAAAATACTATCAAAACAAAAGAGCCAAAAACTCTAACCTCCGTAATTAGAAAGATCTTGGAAAGAGCTTTCCGACGATATAAAGAAGTCCAAAAAAGACCTCCGTATGCTCCAGATAGAGCAAAAAAGGCCCAGGTACCCTTAAAAAGCACCAAAAAAGAGTTTTAAGCCCCTGGGGCTAGAAAAAAATAGAGCCCCTGGGTGCATGGCGCACGCAGGGGGCTGGAGCCAGAGCTCCCGGTCACCCATGTGACCACCGCTAGGGCCCGCAGGGCTTAAAACCCCGCCGGGCGGCCGGCGGAGCGGTGGGCGGAGTGGGGCCGGCGGAGGAGGCCAGCGGGGCGGCGGAGGAGCCGGAAGCGGCTCTGCAGCGGAGCGGGGGCCGCGGATTGATACAGAGCCCGGGGGCGGAGCGGCCGGTGGTGGCGGAGCGGTGGAGGCCGCGGCTGGGCGCGGGGTGGCCGCTCGGCGGTGCATTGGTGGCCGCTGGGCGACGCCTTTTAAAAACAAAGGCTGCGTTATTTTTAATGCAAAAATCAATTAAAAATTGATTTTTTTGTAAATTTTTTTTTCGATTTTCGAGCCGTACATCCCTAGGAGGGCAAAAATTTTCTCTCAGAAGTCACAGTGGCCAAAAACTACAAACTTTATATGATTTTTGACTCTCCCGGACCTTCTGAGCGCAATGGCGGCGTCCGTTTTTGCTCAAAATACCCCCCAAATTTTTTTTTTCTTTTTTGCAAGCAAAAAGGAAATAAAAAATAATGTCCTGCAGAGAGTACCAGAACTGAAATTTTTCTGAAACCCTCTTGCATCTGAATCACTTTAACAAAACACGAACAGCGAGCAGCAAGATGGCTCTGATACCATGTTAGATTAGGTGAAATACTAATCTCCCAAGAACACCTGCATGCATAACCCTGTCACATGGAAGAAGCAAAGAACAGAAGCAAGAAAAATCTATGGAGGCCAAAAAGCCAGAGACATCTTATGGACATGCAAAGAGCAATCTCTATTATGATCCAATAAGTGAATGAATGAAATACAAAGAGGGAATCCTTATAAAAGGATACCAAAACCCTAAAGCTATAAAGCAAAAAATAAAGCTAGGTTGCACATTATAATTAATAAATATATTAATTATAATGCACCTAAAAGATAGCTTAAGTAAATAGAGTAATAAATGACTTAATTAATTAAACCAAAGTGATTTAATTAATAAGCATAAAGTATGATTACTCTAACAAACATGACCATGTCATGTGCAAACACTGTCAAATGGGAAAAATGTCAAAATATATTTTTAAGAGAAAAAAATATTCATCTAATGCTATCTTGGAGTTAGTTCATACCCACTTGTGTGGTCCTATGAGAACTCAGAGTTATTATGGAGACATATATTTTATCTTGTTTATTGATGACTACTCTAGGATGATGACTATCATGTTCTTGAAAGACAAATATGAAGCTTTTAAGATATTTAAATGGTTTAAAGCTAAAGTGGAAAAAGAAAGTGGTAAAGAACTAAAATTCTTGAGATCAGATAGAGGAGGTGAGTTTATTTCTAATTAATTCACTAATTTTTTTAATGAGCATGGAATTAAGAGACAAGTTTCTGCACCAAGGACACCCCATCAGAAATGGATTGCTAAAAGGAGGCATAGATCTATTATTGATTGTGCTAGAAGACTAATGATTGAAAAGGATGTTGCATAGATATACTGGAGAGAAGCTGTTAGTACTGTTTGTATACACATTGAACTGAGTTCAACTAAAGAAAGATTCAAACAAGACACCCTATGGATTATGGTATGGTCACACACCAAATATAAGTTATTTCAGAATATTTGGAAGTAGAAGTTACATTCTTAAAGATTATAGAAATGAGAAATTTGATTCAAAAAGTGATGAAGGAATATTCTTAGGATATTCTACTAAAAGTAAAGCTTACAAATGTTTGAATAAGGCTACTAACAAGATGATTGAAAGTGAAAATGTGAGAGTTGATTAATTTTCTGAGAAGAATGATGAATAAAGAAAAAAGGAACCATGTGATTATGGTAGCTTTACTTATATTGAGTAGCTTGACACTCTACTTGAACAACAACCTAGCATTACTGAGCAATAGGGTAATACTACCGAGCATCAGCCTATACAGACTGAGAATCAACATACTATTATCGATGAAGATAATGATCCTACACTGAGAGGAGAACACATTGAAGAAAAAAGAAATGAACATGTACTTGCAAAATATGTGAGGAGACATCATCCACAGAATCAGATTATTGGAGACAAGAATGCTGGCATAATGACACGAAGTAAGTTGAGAAACAACACATGCTTAGTTTGTGAATTTGAACCTAAAACTGTTAGAGATGCACTTGAAAATGATGAATGGATTAAAGACATGAATGAAGAAATTGAGAAGATACTAAAAAACAAACATGGACATTGGTACTGAGACTGAATGATAAGAATGTAATTGGAACCAAATGGATATTCATAAAAAAATTGAATGACAATGGAGAAGTCACTATAAATAAGGCAAGACTTGTATGCAAAGGGTATGCACAAAAAGAAGGAATTGAATATGGTGAGACTTTTTCACCAGTTGTTAGACTTGAAGGAGTAAGAATATTGCTTTCTTATGTTTCTTATAAAGGGTTTAAAGTTTATCAGATGGATGTTAAATCTACATTTCTGAATGGAATATTTGAAGAAGAGGTATACATTGAACAACCTGAAGGTTTTGTTGATCCTAATCAAAAGAACATGGTATGTAAATTGAATGAAGAATTATATGGATTGAAACAATCACTGAGAGCGTGGTATGAAAGACTACATTCCTATCTTATCAGTATTGGATTTTTTAGAACAAGTAACAACAAAAATTTATACTTGAAAGGTGAAACTGATGATAAGATTCTTATTGCTGAAATTTTTGTTGATGATAGCATATTTGAAGGACTTGATAATCTATGCAAATAATTTTCTAATGAAATGAGAAAAGAGTTTGAAATGTCAATGTTTGGAGAGATTAAATTCTTTCTAGGCTTGCAAATTTTACAACAAAGTGAAGGCATATACATTATTCAATCAAAGTACATAAAAGAAGTATTGAAAACTTTTGGTACGAAGGTTTCAAAACCGGTCGGTACACTTATGGTCATAGGATGTAAATTGAAAAAGGATGACAAGTCAACTGAGGTAAATCAGACATTATATAGATCAATGATTGGAAAGTTGATGTATGTTGTGCATAGTAGACCAGATATTGCACATGCAGTTGGAATTGTTGCAAGATTTTCTTCTAATCCTAAAGAATCACATATGAATTCTGTAAAAAATTTTTTGAGATACTTGAAGAATACTCAAAACTATGGCTTGTGGTACAAGAAAGAGGGAAATTTTGAACTGAAAGTTTACACCCATGCAGATTGGGCTTGAAACATTGATGATAGAGAGAGCACTACCGGTGGAGCATTCTTTTTGGGAGAAAGACTATTTACTTGGATAAGTAAGAAACAAGGATGCATTTCTCAATCCACTACAAATGTAGAATATGTTGTTGTTGTTACTAATTGTTCAAACATTGCATGGATAAAACAAATTTTGAAAGGTATGAATGAAGAAATCACTGACCCAGTGATAATATATTGTAGTAACACCAGTGCTATAAACATTTCTAATAATTTGGTGATGCATGCAAAGACAAAGCATATATCTATAAAGTATCACTACTTGAGGGAACAAGTACAAGAAAAGAAAGTGAAACTAGAGTATGTGAAATCACAAGAGTAACTTGCTGATATATTCACTAAACCCTTACCTAAGGATACATTTGAGTACTTGAGGACTAGACTAGGGGTCCATCCCCTATCTATCGGTCACTAAGGTGATAAAGAGGTTGCATCAAATGATACTTTATCAGTATATCAAATGATATTGATGCATGATGTTCACACTTTAGGTTTCCTGAGGTTGTGAAAGCTGAAAGATGAAAGACAAATGGAAAATTCATATCAGTACATGAAAGGTACTTGACCTACACTGAACACCAGAGATAATATTTTGGCTATTGAAGAGTAGTTTATTCTTTTTGGCATTGTTGTCAAAGGGAGATAAGATTCAATGAAATATCTATCTGAAGGGAGAAAAGAAACACACACAAGGAGAGAAATATTCATGGAGTATTAATGATGTGTAGTGATTAAACACATTAAATAATCAAGCTAGGGAGAGCTTACCGAGTTATAGCATTTTCTTACAAAGTTGTAGAACAAATGTTTGGTATTATATGACATATTTCACATTGTGTTGCCATCAATACCAAAGGGAAAGATTGATAACCTACAAATGATTGAATATAAGATGAAAAATTGGAAGATAGTGCTTGATGATCACCGAGCTAATAAAGTGTATGTAAGACATTAAATCAGTCAATGTATTTTCATTGATGTTAACTAGTTTTGACTGTACTTGTCATGATGGTTACAAACATCTTAAGAAGGAAATTTCTAAAGGAATGAGATATAT
This sequence comes from Chamaecyparis obtusa, assembly GCA_027943335.1. NCBI lineage: Eukaryota > Viridiplantae > Streptophyta > Pinopsida > Cupressales > Cupressaceae > Chamaecyparis > Chamaecyparis obtusa. The sequence continues at coordinate 602,579 of BSBK01004798.1, read as the reverse complement.
ACATAAATATGAGATGGAACTCATTGATGAGTCTATAACATTATGATGATAACTTGATTGTATTACATGATTATAATACGTATTGAAGATCAGGAATGAACAAGTTTATGTGGTTGATAAATGAAGAATTCAATATACATCGAGAAAGTGTAGTGTATACCGAGAATAGTGTTAACTAAAATAGTTATCACCAATGCATTCTGGTATTGACTGATTGAAAGAAAGAAATAAAGTTTATAACAACCGACTAAAGAGGATGAGCTAGACAATTGTTGATGATTCTGAGGTAATTGATAATGTTTTTTATGATGATCATACGAATGAAAAAATTCAAAGATGATTAGATGAAGGAGAATAAAACATGTTAATGACACAAATGCCGAGGATGGTTTAAGTAGCAAAATCTATGGTGAAGATTAAGAGGAAAAATCTTTGGATGGAAAGAAAATGGTTTATGACGTCTATATAAAGAGACATGAGATTCATTATTGGATCTAGATGTTGCAAGAGAATTCGCATGAAAATATTATTTTCATGCAACACTGATCAAACTGGTTGTAGATAGAACCAAGAAAATCTTTAGATAACACCGAGTGTCAGAGAAAGCATATACCAAGTTAAACAGATTTGGAGGAAATGGAGATATTGAATTGATTATTGATCAGAGGTATTTTTGAGCTTAACATAGATTTGAAAATCTATAAATCAAAGTTGTATTTGAATAAGATCATTACTGTATCAATTTAATCATTGTTATAGATAAATCTCTTAACTGAGTGGGACTTAACAGTCTTTATATTTCAATATGACATTCAATGAATGTTGATTATTTTCTTGTTGACCCCATAGTGAATGTTTGGTCAAGGGAGAATTGTTAGTGATAAATCCTCTAACCAGGTCACACCTTATAGTGTGTTTTGTAACCTTTAACAGGGTTGGCTCCTAACTGAGCTCACTTTAGAAGAGTGAATTATTTTGGGTTATCGGTCCCAGGTGGTTTTTCCCCTAACAAGGTTTTCACATTAAAAATCTATGTGTTATATGTGTATGGATGTGTTGAATTGTTATTTTACTATACACATTACTATAACTAGATAGATCAGTAAACACAATATTTAATTTACTGGTAATCAATATATAAAGAGAAAGGTACAATTGATATATTACCAAGTTGATTATTTGATTTGAAATTTATGTTATATACATCTAGGAGTTTTTGGGACTGTAGGATAACTGGACTTAATTGATTTACCCCCCCTCTTAGTTATCTAACAGATACATTCTTCTGTCTCCTTCTTTAAAGTGGTTATCAAGCATACATACATTTAAGATCTAGGAGTGCAAATCATAGATCCATGCATTTGTGAAGGCATCCTTGATTATACGTCTCATTCTAAGAACATTTTAAGAATCTTCATGGATTTGAGGGATTACTACATCCAGTCATGCTGGTTTCATACAAGGTGAATCAACAATTTACCTTTTTACTTTTCATATTACTTTCCTTTATGAAATTTAAAGTTTAATTCCTAAACAGGGGTTTTTCTAAGGAAAACCCCTTTCTACAACCTTTTCCCCATTTTTGTGGGTGTAGTAATAGATTGTGGAGTTTTGGTCACATATCTAATAAGTACAAGTGTAGACACATGATCCTAGGAAGTTTCATTAGTTTTGGCATTACGAGAAACAAGTCGACTTCTTGATTAGTCCCTGGGAACAAGTTGAAACCCAACTTTTCCCTATAGTTTTTGGTTGAAAATTATAGAGTAGAGAGTTACATGTCTCACTTTCTCAAATCTGGAGTTACAATTGATTCTGACATTCCAACGACAGTCAAATTCAGATTCAAAGTTCAAATCCCTTCATCTTGTTTCAAGGTACATTCATTCTTTCTCTTTTTCCCTTGTACTTTATTAGATCAGGTCTATATTTTACATGTTGTCTTATCATCCTTTAATCCCCTTTAAGAATACCATATCTCCCTTGACATATATCTTGCATTAGCACCCTTCATCCCTTTTGGTTGTGCTAATTAGGTTTTTCTTAAGGGTGGGTTTGTATTATAATATATGATCTCACCACTTCCCACAATACACTCCCAAGGAATGGTTAGCATTGGTGACATGTCCTAAGAAGAATGGACCAAAATTCAGTCCAGGTCCCTGAGAAATAGGGTAGATGCAAGATTTTGCAGTACAATTGATTCTAATGTTAGGACAGGTCATGAAGGCCAATAATATGGATATAGGGCCTAGGTGAGGAAATGAATTATTTGATTGGAGGAAAAATAGAGGAGCACACTAAGATATAAGGGCCAACCTCAAGTTTTGAAGATATTGAATCAATATAGGACCCATAATTCTAATTTGAGGGTCCAATAAGTGTTAGGAGAGTGTGAAATCAATATGGGAACACATACATACTAAAATAGGGCTAAAATGAGCACCTAATTAAGGGTGCTTACTTTTTAGGACAATACAAGATTCAAATGAGAAATTATATTGATCACCACCTTAACTATTGCCACCTCCACATTATACTGGAGGGTAACATTTATTCTCTTATCCTAAAATATCCTCTTAGTTCCTCTCCTTTCATATTTACCAAAGGAGGATGTAGGGGGTTGTAATCCAAAGGAAACTAAAATTTGTTGTATTTTTTTATTCATGACCAATATTGAAAGAGGTTGAGTATATCATTCAAGATGGTACAAGACTATCCCAATTTTCCATACAGTTAGCACCATAATTCCTATTAGAAAGGACATACTGAGAGGCGATGATCCACCATCTCCTCATGGGATTTTCAAAGAAAACATACTGAATGGTTAAGAAAACCCAGCCTTGGAAACTACTCAATGGTTAATGCTCTTTTTTACAAATTTTCCCTTGTAAATGTTCCAACCTTTTGCAAATAGAATTTTCTCAAAGACAATTGGAGGGGAATGCTCATGTCAATTTGTTCCAAACCTTGTGACAATCTTAATTTCCCATCCTTGGAAAAACACTAACCCATTTTAGACCCACACCATATCAAGTTATCGTCTTCTCTCCTAAGCACAATGTTTCTATAAGCTATGACATCAAAGAGACATCCAACATCCCTTTCATACAAGTCCAAAGAAGTTAAATTCTTCCAATTTCATCCCAAAATTTGATCTTCATCAAAATATGACATATTCTCTAACCAAATCCCTTGAGAGACATTTCAAGGTACTACACACCTACTCCATGTTTAGAAGACTATCTAAACTAGAGTATCTAACCCATGAATCTTCCAAAAAGAGGTCCTTATTTCCATCATGGATGTCCCAAGGTAGGTTATTGACAATTGATTTACATATTTGCATGAGAATCGAATATTTTTATCCCTAGGAAGGGTTGGATATAGTGAGGGTCCTTGATGGATAATATCCATTAAGATATTTTTCCCTTAGAATTTTGGCTCATTTCCCTTGTGGTTCCTTGAACATGCATTAAACAATCTTGGCCCCAAGGGACTTATTTTTTAGGAGGAGATCTATAATCCCAACTATGCCCATCTCTTGAGATTTACAAAATTTGTCACATGATATGAGGGAAATTATCTCTTTTTCATTATTTTCTTTCCAGAAAAAACTCTTCATTGACTGATTAAGTTTTTGACTTACTTCAACAAGTTGGGCCATACATGATAGAAAGTAGGTAGGGATATTAAAAATATAGATATATATTGTTTTCTTTAAAAAAATTGGATATCATCACCTAATTCCTCCACATGATGGAGTTTGGCCTAGTACCTTGTGCAATCTAGAGCATATATCAAAGACCTATAGAAATGAAAACAAGAAATCACCTCATGCAACCAGCCATTGATCAACCCAAGCCAATCTGAAAATTTCTTTCTAGTTTAAATGACTTGCACAATGAAAAACATCCATTCATCCAAATTAAAGGTATCAATGTCCCCATGTAGCTTGTGTAACAATAGAATAATGTATGCAATCTCTCTCTTCAAATGTGACTTGTGAATAGTCTCGAGAAGTTGGTATTATCCTCTCCTTGGTAGAAAGACCCATTATTTTTTCCATAATACAATTTTAGTACCCTTTCTTCATACTAATTTCACATTATGATAGACTAGGATCCCAATGTGAGTTATCAAAACATTATCATCATTTGTGTTATCTAACTACTATTTGGATCATACCCATGTATACATTCTATGATGAACTCTATGCACTAAATTGCCACTAGAATTGTGACTGCTTCTAGTAGTAGGCTTTCTATTAGTTTTTGGATAACATGGTGTTTATCAAGGATTTTATGAGTAGGAGATATTTTCCATGGAAATGTAGATTGTGATATTGCTATCAAAATTCAACTAGTTATTTTTTGAGTCAAGCTCAATGACCTATGTTTCATGAGTCAATGACCCATGTTCTTTATTTAACAAGAAACAAAAACTAGGGTGTTTTCCCTTATACAACTAGCCCAAAAGGCTAACAATGAAAGAAAATCAGGAGCATGTTAACAACACATTAAGAACACACTAGAAATATTGATGACTCATGTTTCAACTATGTAGGGATTTTTATTCATCTCCAAAATATTTTTAAATCAATATACCCTAGTCATGTGTGACCTACTTATGTGATAGAACTATCTAGACCATTTAAATGTTTGAAACCTATATATTTGAACTTCATCTTGAGATAAGATTATTTTGATAATATTCAACAATAATTTTCTCTCCCCAACTAAATATCCAAGAAAAGAAACCATAACTCTTTCAAAAGTAATACATTAGAAATCAATGACACTTACTCCTCTTATATAGTGACGACATTGATTGTTTCTTAAAAAAATCAAGTAATTTCTTTGTTTGTGGTTATAATTCAATTCTTATTTCAATCTTATGAGGCCATCTTTACATTGTAAATAATGAGGGAAATAAACATCCCATTAATGCTTACATTTAATTCTCATGATTTGACTCTATATCATTAATGCATATTGTTGAATTTATCTATGTGGGTCAGCCTTTCAACTCCCTCTTCTTTCTACCTTAGCTGAATCAAGTTTGTGGGCCTCTATCATAGCACCTTCCTTTCATTTCAAAACTCCACCTCATTTGAAACATGCCATCCAAGCGGGGTTTCAAATGCCTCTGCACAAGGCTTACTTACTCCAAAGTCTACCAGCGTGACATGTATCTCATAGTTTGATCTCACTCATGGAGGACCCACCATGACATATTCAAGGAACATGCTACAACACACAAATGTACATGTCTAATGATTGGTTTAATAGTTTTATGAGGGTTAATATTTTAGTTATCTCATGTAATCATGATCATCTTTAGAAAACCTTTATGATTTCCTTTTTTAGCTACATCTGGCAAGCATGTTGTGATCAACCAATGAAGAGGGTACACTTGTCTGCATCCTTGAAGATAAAAATATCCATGCCTGATTCTTTGGCATCACATTCGATTGTAACAAAAAAGTGATCACTGTATGATTGAAATGACCAAAGGATTGTTCTATAAACCTTGATGGTTTACATTGTAAATAGGTCGTTGATCAGTCATTTGGACCTAGGTGGGTGCTTAAACTTTTTCAATCAACTAAGAAATATAGATAGATTTATGGAGTTTGGAGATTTATGAGAAAAGGAGTCTATGGATTTTCAGCCAAAGGTGTATATTGTAACATTTTTTTTCTGAGGCATACTCTCTAGCCTTGGTATGTTTTATCTTAATGAATTACGGGGAATGTGACTATGTTTCCTTTTCTTTTTTGCTAATTAATGTGTCCTATGATAATTCCTGAAAAGTCTGAACCAATTCGCTAATGTTTGTATAATTATTTTTTGTTTGTCAGGGTTTCTTAGTGATCATGATGGCTTTACTCTCCTCACAATGCACCTAAAATAGAGAATGACTTGTACCATTTACAACCTTCTCCTCAAGAAGATTTTTTGTAGGGGTTATTTTTCTCTCACTGGACCCTTTCAAGAACTATTTATGTCTAGAAACAAGAACACATTCTTGGTGTCTATTGTTTCTCCTTTTTGTATAATTAGTGTTCCTATACCATGTTTGAGGTGTAGAGATTCACATTCTCCTTAGGATTTTTGTGTCTTTATTCATATCCTTGTAAGTGCTTCCCAAGGTTATGATATGAATATTTTGCCTTATGCCACTCTAACTTTTGTATCTTGTTCTCCCATCTATTAATGAAGGGTATGTAGTGCATCGTGTGCTTATGGATGGAGACATATATCTCTAACTAGGAATGGTTAAACTCCTATAAATGTCATCTTTCATATTCTTATCCCATCTTAAAGATCAGTTTGGTGTTTTTCCTCTCCTTAGCTTGGTTTTTTTTGCAAGAGAGGTTCCTTCCCCTTTTCATTTAAACCCTAATAGAAAGAGCCAACTTCTTAAAATTATCATAGGTTTCCTTTTAGGGTGCACCATTCCCCACTCATACAAAGCTTCTCAACTACCATTATTTAGGTGTGAGCCTCTTAGGGATCAACAATTTTTATGGCACGATCAATGGGACACGAGTAGAACATAATCCCTAAAGATAATGCACTCTTTTGTTCTTTTGGATAGCATGAATTCTACAACTGCACATGATAAGATGCACTTAGGATCTAATTAGACATGGATCTAAGTTACTACAATTTATCTAATTGGGTTTATCCTCAACCTCTTCTAGAGAGTTAGGCCCCAAGTTTTTGGGAGATTTTTCTTGACTTCCAACGAGACATGTGGATTATTGAGCTTGAAGGATAGAGGGATGCCCTCTAAAATTATTCGAATGTACTAGGAGTATATCTTGAGGTGACCTACATGGTGGAGGAATTATTATTTGATGTTGATGCCCCACACACTTTCATTCTAGAGGAAACATATCAAGAAGAAGAAGATTCCATTCTAGAGGCATTTTAAAACTTCTCTTTCTAGTATTTGATGCTAGAAACTATTTCCATATTCAAAGGAGGGCTAGAAGGTTGGAACATGGAGAAGAAGAATGAACAAAACCAAACCTTGACATGCTAAAAAGATGGGAATTCTAAAGAAAAATAACCTAAGTGCATTTTCTAATAGGCACCACCATGCCCAAAGTGTGAAGAGGGGAATTTTTCCCTAGTGCAGCCAGAGGCTGGTGATTTGGTCTCTATTTTATGAGATCCCCTATTTCATGGAAGAATAGTTTTATTCCATACAAGATATCAATAATCCCAAGGCTCTACACCAAGTTTTTCCTTAGATTTTATTTCTAAGCCATATAAGGAGACATTAGAAGATATGCCTCTAGTCTCAAAGTGCAAAGACATATTTAGTGAGGATATGCTTTTCTAGCAGGAGGTAGAATATTTTTATGCATCACTTGGAGAGACCATAGTAGCAGAAACTCCTATGCCCATGGAGTTGGAAGTGGTTGAGAAACATCATGAACCCTTCCTTGTGTCATCTTACTTTGAGTAGACATGTGGGTGCCCCATCAGGGATTTTTCATTTGTAGCTTATCACCCAGTCTAGGTTATGCCCTCATCAGAGCATGAGGAGAGCTGATGTAGAGAGGAATCAATGTACTCTTCAAATCTCCAATATTTTCTATCTTTTCTCTCAAACACTTCTTTGAAGCTCACGATATTTCATTATCCAAATCATGATAATGTCAATATAATAATATCAACTTAAATCATACTCACCATTGACTAAATTATATTCACTAATCCTTTTCATACCTTGCGGAACTGTCAAAAACACCAACTTACAGATTCAACATATGCAAACACTTACATAACACACCACCACCTCTTTCCATCTTCCAATGTCATTTCATAACATAAGGGATTTTGACATCAATTAAACCTTCCTCGTTGCAACCAGGATTCCTCAATTCATAACGCCAAGTCCCAAACATAGTAGTTTCTAACTGTCATTCTGGAAATGATAACTCATATCATTCGGCCGTTCAAAATGTAAGCATTTCTGTGACTAAATCTTCCTCTCGGTTCTATCGTAACATAACTGTCACCACCAATGTCAAAACTATGATCTCTGTTCACCTCCATGTGGGACTGCTACAATACGGATGAGCTGCATGTGTATTTGGATGGTCCGCCACCAGTCATTGCCTATTTCACAATATAGACATTCCCTATCAGGTCACTACCTGCGACTGTCAAGATGCCACAGTCCCATTCTTGTGTTACCAACTGCCGAGTACAAAATGTATTGATCTCGGTTCTTGTGAAGAATGTTATAAACTCAACTCATTCACAAATGAGACATTTGGTTTCTCTGTTATAAAACCCGCTTCAATAAACAATAAACTTCTTCAAGAAATAACCTGATCCAATTCAACATCAAGCTTCTTCCATAAAATTCGCTGTCAAGAATTAACTCATAACTAAACAGAACAGAGACCTTCTATATCGGTTATCAATAACAAAGACTGCGAATAGAACTTAGTTCTATATCATTGTTAATCCACTATGTGTTCAACCGAACATAGATCTTTATGACCGAAATGCAACATAAAAGATTTCGAATACAACTAAATCTAAAGTTTAATCAACTTTACATTCACATAATAAGTCATGAATTTAAGAACAGAGAATCACAAATAGGAAGTGAAGAACTGAGGATCTTAAATGGAAATTCAATCACTCTTTTATTATTTTGTTTCCATTACATTGTTTCTTCCTTGACCGATTCTCCACATTCCTTCTACACTACTCTACTCTCTTCGCTACCCTTGATTTGGCAAATTGCAGACATAAAGAACTTTGCAAAACCGAAACACCTGAATAACTAACTTTCCCACTACACTAACTGACTCATGACCGAGTTGTCTGAGTATTTGGCATACAAATTAAACTAGTAATTTATCATGGAGTTGATAATGAAGTTGTCAACTTCATGATTATACAACCCTTTATTTATTATCTCTATGACACTCATGTCTATCCCACCGATTACATCATTAAAAGAACTGTTTAAAACTAAGACATAACCCAACAATTACATTATTAAAATGACCTATGCCAAAATGCATGTAGAATATTGAAATAATTGCTAGTCTCGTGATGCCCTTGCATCATAGTCCCTAGGACAAAAGAATTCAAGTCCCTTTGAATTAGCTTTCTTTCGAGTCTTCCAATTACATGAAGGTAATGTTGTGATTATAAGAATGACTGAATTGATCCCGCTTGACACATCATGCTGATTCCAATCTTCAAGTTGAAGACCTCCTTTGAATCTTGGAACAAATATATTAGTCATAATCATCATATCACCAACATATAGATACTGAACAGATTGATCCATAACCTGATCTTCTTCTTGTTTACATATCTTTAAGACATCACAGTGATAAAAAAATACTCCATCCTCTATGCCTATAGTATTCTCCTCCGCATGTGAATCTTGTACTATGTCCTATCCTCGATCATTTATGTCAACATTCCGATCATCCAAGAAAATAATATTGTCTACAACCACACCTGTCATCAACTCTCCTTCATCTGCAAGAACCTTTTTCTCACAAGGTTAAACAACAACCTCCTGTTGTTCACTCTCTACACCAGCATTCATCTGTTGTTCGTGCCCTTCTAATGGAATGTGTACCACTTCTTGATCCATTTCTTCGTCATCTTCATCTACTACTTGCTCCAAGAGAAATTCTATCCTCTCCCACTTCGCAATACTCTTATCCAACTCTTCTTCAAGATTCTTTAACCTTTCCTCTTCTTGCTTCCTGGCTTCTTCTTCCTTCTTCTTTCTTTCTCTTTCTTCTCTCTCCTTCTTATCACCATATAGGTACTCCTTCAATGCCTTAACAATTTCTCTTTCACTCCTCGTCAAAGCCATCTCTTCTCACCAATCTAGGATTCATTAGATATCCAACCACCACTTTGGAATAGTCTCGGAGGATAGTTCAACTCCAAGGGTTCAACAAAGGACGTTCAACCTTCCAAATCCTAGATCTTTTTCGCCCAAACCCAGACCTTTCGCTGGAATTTGATACCACTTGATGCAGAGAGGAATCAATGTACTCTTCAAATCTCCAATATTTGCTATCTTTTCTCTCAAACACTTCTTTGAAGCTCACGATATTTCATTATCCAAATCATGATAATCTCAATATAATAATATCAACTTAAATCATACTCACCATTGACCGAATTATATTCACTAATCCTTTTCATACCTTGCAGAACTGTCAAAAACACCAACTTACATATTCAACATTTGAAAACACTTACATAACACACCACCACCTCTTTCCATCTTCCAATGTCATTTCATAACATAAGGGATTTTGACATCAATTAAAGCTTCCTCGCTACAAGTAGGATTCCTCAATTCATAATGCCAAGTCCCGAACATAGTAGTTTCTAACTGTCATTCTGGAAATGATAACTCATATCATTCGGCCATTCAAAATGTAAGCAACTTTGTGACTAAATCTTCCTCTCGGTTCTATCATAACATGACTATCACCACCAATGTCAAAATTGCGATCTCCATTCACCTCCATGTGGGACTGCTACAATACGGATGAACCACGTGTATTCGGATGGTCTACCACTAGTCATTGCCTATTTCACAATATAGACATTCCCTATCGAGTCACTACTCGTGACTGTCAAGATGCCATAGTCCTGTTCTTGTGTTACCAACTGCCGAGTACAAAATGTATTGATCTCAATTCTTGTGAAGACCGTTATAAACTCAACTCATTCACAAATGAAATATTCAGTTTCTCTGTTATAAAACCCACTTCAATAAACAATAAACTTCTTCAAGAAATAACTCGATCCAATTCAACATCAAGCTTCTTCCATAAAATTCACTATGAAGAATTAACTCATAACTAAATAGAACAAAGACCTTCTATATCGATTATCAATAACAAAGATTGCGAATAGAACTTAGTTCTATATCATTGTTAATCCACTATGTGTTCAACCGAACATAGATCTCTAAGACCGAAATGCAACATAAAAGATTTCGAATACAACTAAATCCAAAGTTTAATCAACTTTACATTCACATAATAAGTCATGAATTTAAGAACAGAGAATCACAAATAGGAAGTGAAGAACTGAGGATCTTAAATGGAAATTCAATCACTCTTTTATTATTTTGTTTCCATTACATTGTTTCTTCCTTGACCGATTCTCCACATTCCTTCTACACTACTCTACTCTCTTCACTACCCTTAGTTTTGCAAATTGCAGACATAAAGAACTTTGCCAAATCGAAACACCCAAATAACTAACTTTCCCACTACACTAACTGACTCATGACTGAGTTGTCTGAGTATTTGGCATACAAATTAAACTAGTAATTTATCATGGAGTTGACAATGAAGTTGTCAACTTCATGATTATACAACCCTTTATTTATTATCTCTATGACACTCATGTCTATCCCATTGATTACATCATTTAAAACAACTGTTTAAAACTAAGACATAACCCAACAATTACATTATTAAAATGACCTAGGCCAAAATGCATGTAGAATATTGAAATAATTGCTAGTCTCGTGATGCCCCTGCATCAAGAGTACTCTTAAAATTGAAATGCCACATGTTGTGCCATCAAGAACTTCTAATAAGAATAATAGTCATTTTTTATTTTCTAACATGTCACAAAAAAGGGACATATGCTTTCTTTCTATCCAATTTTTTTGTTGAATTGTAGTTGAAAAATTAATTAAGTAAAAGAAATTGGGTCACCAAGGTAGCTATTTCTCCCTTCGTATTAATGGTTCTTTGCAATTAATTTGGTTTGTATAGTTAGTTTAAATAGTTAGGTTTTCTTTTTTAATAATCCCTACTATGAAAGGTGACCCATGTTTGGGCCCCCTGTATAGCCGTTTTCCCTAAGTGCTTTCACACACCCGCTAGGTTTTTCCCTAGGATTAGCCTTGCAAGTGTTTCATCATTATCGTTATCACATATCATATAAAGTTTTAAAGAATGGATTCTATATTATGCTAACCTTTATTTTTTTAAAAGAAAACATGTAAATGCTTCAAGTATTTTCCATTTAGACAATGTTCTTCTGAGTCAAGTATTCTCTGTCCAACCACTGATTCTATATACGATGGTCGGTTCAATTATTATAGCATGACTTTGATTTATATTGTATATTCAAAGAACATTCAAATTTAATGAAACACGTGATAATATAAATGCAAATGATGAAACCAAATAGATGTGGATAAATGGACAATCAAAAAGTGTATACTTTCATTTATTTTTGGTATCTATTCAGAGAGCAAAAATACAAAAAATGATTTATGTTTCATTTTTTTGCCATTTACAATTTTTTTTCATATTATAAATATATATATTTTAAATGTAATAATTTCTTGTTTACAACAACATAGGTTACACGTCATCAAAGTTAGAACCAGTTTGAGCCAAGTCATCCCTATTGTCCTTTGAGCCATCTTCTGAGTCAAATGAATCCTTGTAAACTGAATCACTACTAGTATCCCACACTTTCTCAAAGAGGGATATAAGGAAGAAATTTTGTAGGAACTAAATATCCATCTCCACCTCTAGGTCCATGTATTTCTTCATAAAATTGTCCCTATTTCATGAGTAGAAGTGATGCATGTCAATCGACTTGGAGTTGAAGTTGGAAATAAAGGGTACCCATGATACCATGACTCTAATCTTGATAAAATACCTCAAGTTGATTATGAATGACAACCCAATTCTATAATGAGCTTTGACTAAAAAATCTCCAATGCCCTCATAGTAGGTTCTACCAAACAATGCAACTGCAAGGGGCTCAATTTTGTTCCTAGGCTCCCCCAATTCTAGTAAGAAACCCATGAACCTGAATGAAATGTCCATGTTAACTCTATAAAAATCCTCACTCTCCAAAATGTCCTTTCCTATGACCCATTAAATGGATACAAGTGCCAACCATTTCTATTTCTTATCGACCTTTTGTCATAGATGCAACCCAAAAATGGTTTTTGTGTCCAATGGGTGGTGCGCCTCATAGGTATATCGATGCTTTTAGAACTACTATTTCTACTCTACTCCTATGACTTTATATTTTTTCTATGACCTCATGTCACCTTCTAATGGTGATGCTCCTTATATAGAACATGCAACCTCCTCACACACTTAAGCATTTACCCCTTGCTGAGGAAGGTTGTCACATCAAGTTGCTCAAAGTACTATGTTAATTTTCCAAGGTTTTTATTTTCCTTGTCCTTGATCAATGAGCATTATTTTGGTTACTTATAGTGTGGTTAGATGGATATTCATACACCTTGAGCATTGAGAAGGAGGAAATGTATTTATGGTAGGCTTAAAATAAAATATTACTTTCGATACCCTCAATGTATTGACATTATTTTTGTGGGAAAAGTAGTTAACATCTGTCAATTCATAGAAATAATAATGTCTAGTTGTATTTTCTCATGATTTAACATTAATTACTGTTACCATTATTTTTACCCCTTTTGGAGATCTAATTACTAGATGAGCTAATGTACCCTAGTTTGTGTTATTAAGTGATCTTGCTTAATATTTGTGTTCATTTCATTTGCAAAGTACATAAAAGGGAAAGGAGATAAATTTCTGCATCTAAGATTACATGTGCATATATCAATGTTAAGCATGATGTACAAGAAGGGAAAGAACTGAAAAGAACATCTACTTAACCTCACACATGTTGTGAGCATAGCCATTGCTAGAATTGCATAAATGAGTGCAAATATACATAATAAGGAGCATAAATAGTATAGGGGTACCAGACATTGCCTGGTAGTGATTCTATCTCCATGGTGTTCCTAGTGTGCTCCTGTGATCCTGAACCTGCAGATAAGAGAAGAAAAGTGGGTTAGATCCTTTGAATCTAAACAATGCCTGGTATCACAGTACCTATCTATAACATGCATACGTGCACTCAGCCATACACCTTTGTTCATGGGCTCTGCTTAGGGCAGGTGCATGAGAGGCTCTAGAAATAAATGACACCATGTTTTCACTAATGTGTTTGTTCCATGTGTAGATACAAGTTACTACACCCATGATCCGTATTGAGTCTCCTAGTACCCTACATTGAACTGGTGAGGGTTTTCAGAAGCTCTATTCACATCGAGTTTGTAGGAACCCTAACCATCTCAAAGATAGGTACTGAATCATGTGGGAGGCATTCAATAAAATTTTAGTGTCAGTGGGACACTTTGAGATCATAAAGCCAAATCAATGGAGCATGGTCAAAACAGGGCAGTGGAAAATTTAGGAAGCATTCATCATCAGCATGTTAGAGGTACATAAATCCATATGTTCAAAGAAGGTACAACATAAAGGTGCTTCAAAGCTAAACTCAATGCATTAATCTCATAGCATGAACATAGTCCAAATCTGCATTATGAGCCAATAGTAAAAAGACTACAGTTGCTAAATCAGTGACAATATGGTATATCATCATGTGAGGAAGTGGATGAATGAGCTTTAGACAATAGGCAATGCACTATCAAAAGGCCACAATATCACTGAAATAGCATACAATATCAAAAGAGAATAATTTCATATTCATGGGCCTTGAATACATCAAACATACACTGCAATGCTTTTACTAGGTGTCATCAGGAGGACCACACAAATCAAATTTTTAAAGTGTATTCAAGACAACAATTGAATATCATAGCATGACAGTGGACATAATGCCATTAAAATTGCATCTGTATTAGCTCTCAGGCTCAAGATAGAAGAAGCAAAAATAGTGATATTATTGTTCACAGGTTAAAGATATTACATAAGGTTAAGGCAACAAGTAGTGAATTCAAGCACCAAGTGCAGTACTGTAGCTCATGGGTCCCATCCATTTAAGCCGATGAGTTGAAAACTATGAAGCACCACAAGTTTTCAAATAACATAAATAGATAACAATATCTCAGGGCACCATGATTCATAGGCTCGGCCCAACCTCTAGACCATTGAGCACTTGAGCATTATAACAGCTAGTGTGAAATTAAGAGTAGGGTACAATCAATGTATATGATGCTATAAAAGAATTTCCATTCATAACAACAGGTCCACAATCTCATAGTACCGTGATTTAGACCCACAATCCAAAAGTACTAGGCTTGGTCTGGTAAGGTAAGGAAGATAATGTCAAAGCCCAGCCACCCACGAGTGACCATAATGCATGAAGGCAGTGAGTTCACCCTACCTTGAGTCACTAAATATGGTCCCTCGGCTATAGGCGGATCGTGCCATAGCAATACACAGTGCCCCAAAATCAATATGCAATGATAAACTGGTATGCCGATAGATGTGTAATAAAGGAAAAATAGAAAGAAGTATAGAGCATTGGATAGAATCATCAATTGAGTATGCCGACATTCCATTAAAACACAAGACCAAGTTCATAGTGCCATTCATGAAGTCCACGGTCGCAGAGATGCTACCATGATTCACAGGCTACAAAGGGGTCTAAAATAGTGGCCATGCCTCTATATTTCACAAAACATCATAGAAGGTGCATCAAAATAATAAGCAAGGCACTATCTTCGAACCCCCAAAACTAGTAGGAGTGGCAATAAAAATGGTGCCCTCATTCCCATCAGAGATAGGGATTGAAACAAACGAATACATGGAATAAGGGAAAGGAAAAAATGAAACACTGCAGATACCATCAAATGCCACATTGTAACAAAGCAATGCCATCTCGGTACCAATCAACAAAGAAGTAAGGCAAAAAGGTGTAGAGAGATTCATGAACAATGCCATCAAATGTTACAGATACTTATGTTGTGCCCTGGTCTCACATATTGTATTAGAGAAACCATGCCCAAAGGAGTATAAAATATAGTCCCATAAGACAAAGGGCATAGATGTCATGCCTAGGGTTACAATGCCTACAAGATGCAATCAAAATGCAAAGATAGCATAACTCAAACAGTGCCATAAGAAAAGACATGAGCTACATAACAGTGAACCTCAATAATATGATGCCCTAGTTCTTTTAAAAATGCAAGAAATTCAGTCAATACGCATGTCATGTCCTCGAAATTCAAACAAGGCATGGTAAACATTAGCCAGTGATATGTAACAGAGATTCAAAAGCAAATGCAGAGATGGAAAATCAAATGCAAAGGAGTCGAACATCATCAATTTTAAATATACAGAGGATATCATAAATTTTCCCTTAGTGCCCTCAAATACACAAAGATAGCTGCAAATAGAGAAATGAATGATGAAGAAATCAAGAGGCCACCCCAAGATATCAATGCCATGAAGGGAAGGATACCAGCTGTTTCCAATCCAAGCTATAGTGAGACTGTTAGTAAAGATAGCAACTTGTCATTTGTCAAAGGAGGAAGTTCACAGTGCTAGCAGAGGGGTTTTGATAAATGATGCACTATTCAATTCTCCCCTTCTTTTAGGGTTGAGGTTCTTTTAGCCCTTTTTATTTTGGTGCCCATTTTTTGAATGTGGGTTTTATTTTAAAAAATGTAAATACTTTTAAAATATGTTTTCCCCTTTTTAATATTGGGTTGAGAGCATTTTTTCTTAAAAGTACATTAAAACCACATATTTTGGCATAGGGGGAATATTTTCATGTAAAAATCATTGCTCTTACTATTGTAAGATATGGACAAGTGGTATTTTCTATAAACCCTTATTAGCTTATCATTTTTAGAGCATGACTTAGTGGGTAGGGTCATTCTTTTGACTAGCTATTTTTAGGGGGTCCCACTTTCCTTGCCCTGCTAGAATCTCGGGAATCTAGCACATGAATTTGTGATGGCATTCATGGGGCTATTTGTTGTTATTTTCCATCTTTAGGAGGTGGTGGTCATGAATGCAAATGCAGATAGGTTTTCTTTTTATACCTCTCACCTTTGGTGATTGAGGCTGGTTCTTCTTTCCCTCCTTCTTGGAGGTGAAAGTTTGTAGCTCAGGAGAAGCATATTGATGTACTTGGCTCCTTTCATCAAGAATAAAATAGTACTTCTTCTCATCCTTGTTATTATCTAAGTTTTCCTATTTGAGTTCATGTCAAATTTGTTGTGATTTTGTCATCCTTTACTTTGCAGATCTGTTCAAGTTGAATGTTTAAGAAGGTGTTTTGCAGTTGTTTTCCTAATCTGTGTGCATTTGCTTTTGAGTTGTGGAACTATTCCCTTCTTTTAACACAAATGCCTCTTTATTTCAAGAATTTTCAAGGCAGTCAGGGTCAAGTTGTGAGTTACTTGGTTATTCTAACTGTCATTTTGAGCTTTTATTTCAATCTATGGATCTATCATGCTTGGTGAATTGCCTTAGTTTTAGTTTTAGTTTCATGCACTCCCTCTCCCTTTTCATTCAAAGTTTAGTCATGTTTCAGGTGATTCAAAGGGAAGTCGGCCCTTAATCCAGAGGTCTATTCTCAAATAGGTTACCCACAACCTGAGAATAGTCCCATGTTTCACGGGATTACTAGGTCCTACACTTAGCCATACTCGAGTGCAATCCTTAGTGAAAATAATTTTTGGCATGCCTGGTGGGACAACTTTGTTTCCTATCATTCATTGGGATTTTGGTGTGATCCTCAGTGCAATCAGTCTTTAAGAGGTAGTTTGTTTCAAGCACCATGGCGACTCTGAGAAAAATCTACTAGTTTAAGCATTTCAAGTGCTGATAAGTTTCAGAAAATATCTTTTTGCTAGCTCATTTGATGAGCAAGCATGTCAATACCTAATGTGTATTCTCCCTATCACCCCCCATATCATGAGAAACCTACCCATGTTCCAGCATTCATTCCATATCAATCTGGCCTAGCAACATATAGTCAAAATAGCCTAGTAGCAGCAAATTACCAGCATGCACCACCATACCCCCCCACCCAGCATCAGGCATCCTGGTAGCATTCCTATCAACCACCCAATGAAAATCACCATTGAAATCCTCAGAATCAGCCTAATGTCACTTCAGATTCAAACTCCACGTCCTCTTTTTTGACAATTTTTCGAGAGGAGATGAGCTCTTTCATGACAGAATATGTAGAGATGGTGGCTCAAAATGAGGAGCTCTCAAGGTAGCTACATAACCAGATAGAAATGCATGAACATATCCTTGAAGAGAAGAACAACTTGATCTTGACACAAGAGAAGGTTTATAAGAAGAGTCTTGAGGACTATCAAGAATTCATAAGGAGCATCTACGAGATAGCTACAAATAAGGAGGAGGATCTCCGAAAAGAGTTATTAGAAAAGGATGAATTTCATGATCATGAGCAGGAGACACTTGCCCAACAGATCGCAAAAAAGGATCAATTGATTGAGAATCTATTGGCACAAGTATGAAAGCAAGGAGATCAAGAAGCCATTGCTGCCCTAATACAAGAAAGATCACCAGAGGAGGATAATAAAGACCTAATACAGTCTTGGAGGCCCTCATGGACTATGTATTTGGGTTACAAGATGCCATCTCTTTTTAAGGAGGAGACCCAGAAGGAGATGCCTCATACTGCTGAAGAGAACCTAGAAACTTTTCAGATCAGACAAGAGACTCACAAGGTTCAAATCCCAAGTTTCTTTCCTGGTAAGTCCACTAGCACTCCTATTGAAATTCCAAGCTTTAGGATTTCTCCTTCAGTTCATAAACCTAGTCAACATGAGACTAATCTCCATGCACTTTTAGGGCCTATTCTTGATCCTATCCCAGATTTCTAGCCACCTCATCCTATTCCTATAGAGGAGACACCTAAGAGTTTTGACTTCCTAAATGATAGTGAGCCTGTCCTGTAGCAGATAAAGCCCTATGAACCAATTCCTAATGAGCCCCCTACACCTCATGAAATTCTAGGCCACCAGGAAGAGAATGATTTTTGTCTCTTAGGTGTACTCTTTCATGATGATCATGAGGAACAAGTAGATTTATTATATGATGGTGGATTAGAGCAGCCAGATAGGGATCAAGAAGAAAATGAAGGTGAGAGCCTAGCTGATTTGCTTGAAGAAATGCCTTCTTATATTAAGCAAGAAATGATAGTACAAAATTTACTAGATGAGCTCCCTGATTATGATAAGGAAGATGATGTAGTCACTGATAACTTAGGATAGCAAGAGGATTTTGACTCTATGATAAATGCTTTCTGGTCATCTTTTGTTTATGTTCCTCATCTTCCTGATAGCATGTATGCTCCTAAGGAAGAACTTTCATTTCAAAAGGCTAATGTTGTACCACTTATAGAATCTGGTCCTATTTGCAACAAGGTGATGGATGAATCTCAAGAATCTTGTTTCTTGGACCATGAGGAGGGGCCAGCTATGGTTAAGGACCTAATGCAGTTTGATACCTTTGATGAGTTGTTGGATGTTCCAACTAATGAAGCGAATGATCCCCTAACTACAAAAGAAGAAATAGTATGGCAGACTATCATGGAGGGGTAGAATTCTGAAGATATTTGTAATATGCATACTGAGCAGCAAGAGAGGCCTGGTTTTATACTCTCAAGGGGTTGTCCTATCAGATACTTGGCACAGACGGGGTCAAGAAAGACATGCATACTCAAGGACTCAATGGAGGGTGATGTTAAGAGTCCACTGCTTGGTGATTAGGAGCTTATTCAACATCATCAAACTCCCTCAGAGGCTAGCATCTATGATCTATTTGAGGTTAGTAGTTTGGTATACCAAATTCAAAAGTTGATATGCCAGATAGTTCAGTACATTTTTGTATTCCATGTTCTCTTTGGTGGCATCAAATATGAAAAGTAAAATATTTTGAGGAGAATGGGAAGCTATTTCACCAATCCAGTTAATGGATTTGTTTAACTAGTTTTCTTAGACTAGTTAGAATAGGGTAGAATAGGAGGTTTCAGTTTCTGTGTTCCCTAAGTGCCTGGCACAATTTTGTTTTCAAATTGGTTTGAGTAGCAATAAGCCTGAGTAGTTTTCCAGGCAGTCAGCTTCAGTTTTTGTTGGAAGAAGGAGGTTGGTTGTTCAAAGGAGATAAGTTCAGTTTGAGGTTATAAGACTTTGTGGCCAATGGATCATTAAGGCAGCTGGTCGGGATGCTTATTAGGCAAGTACTCCATAGAGGTCACCAGAATGTTACCATTATTTTTACCCCTTTTGGAGATCTAATTACTAGATGAGCTAATGTACCCTAGTTTGTGTTATTAAGTGATCTTGCTTAATATTTGTGTTCATTTCATTTGCAAAGTACATAAAAGGGAAAGGAGATAAATTTCTACATCTAAGATTACATGTGCATATATTAATGTTAAGCATGATGTACAAGAAGGGAAAGAACTGAAAAGAACATCTACTTGAGCTCACACATGCTCTGAGCATAGCCATTGCTAGAATTGCATAAATGAGTGAAAATATACATAATAAGGAGCATAAATAGTATAGGGGTACCAGACATTGCCTGGTAGTGGGTCTATTTCCATGGTGTTCCTAGTGTGCTCCTATGATCTTGAACCTATAGATAAGAGAAGAAAAGTGGGTTAGATCCTTTGAATCTAAACAATCCCTGGTATCACAGTACCTATCTAAAAAATGCATACGTGCACTCATCTATACACCTCTATTCATGGGCTATGCTTAGGGTAGGTGCATGAGAGGCTTTGGAAATAAATGACACCATGTTTTCACTAACGTGTTTGTTCCATGTGCAGATATAGGTTACAACACCCATGATCCGTATTGAGTCTCCTAGTACCCTACACTGAACCAGTGAGGGTTGTCAGAAGCTCTATTCCCATAGAGTTTATGGGAACCCTAACCATCTCAAGGAGAGGTACTGAATCATGTGGGAGGCATTCAGTAAAATTGTAGTGTTAGTGGGACACTTTGAGATCATAAAGCCAAATCAATGGAGCATGGTCAAAACAAGGTAGTGGAAAATTTAGGAAGCATTCATCATCAGCATGTTAGAGGTACATAAATCCATATGTTCAAAGAAGGTACAACATAAAGGTGCTTCAAAGATAAACTCAATGCATTAATCTCATAGCATGAACATAGTCCAAATCTGCATTATGAGCCAATAGTAAAAAGACTACAGTTGCTAAATCAGTGACAATATGGTATATCATCATGTGAGGAAGTGGATGAATGAGCTTTAGACATCAGGCAATGCACTATCAAAAGGCCACAATATCACTGAAATAGCATACAATATCAAAAGAGAATAATTTCATATTCATGGGCCTTGAATACATCAAACATACAATGCAATGCTTTTACCAGGTGTCATCAAGAGGACCAAACAAATCAAATTTTTAAAGTGTATTCAAGACAACAATTGAATATCATAGCATGACCATGGACATAATGCCATTAAAATTACATCAGTATTAGCTCTTAGGCTCAAGACAGAAGAAGCAGAAATAGTGATATTATTGTTCACAGGTTAAAGATATTATATAAGGTTAAGGCAACAAGTAGTGAATTCAAGCACCAAGTGCAATACTGTAGCTCACGGGTCCCATCCATTTAAGCCGGTGAGCTGCAAACTATGAAGCACCACAGGTTTTCAAATAACATAAATAGATAACAATATCTCAGGGCACCATGATTCACAGGCTCGGCCCAACCTCTAGATCAGTGAGCACTTGAGCATTATAACAGCTAGTGAAAAATTAAGAGTAGGGTACAATCAATGTGTATGATGCTATAAAAGAATTTCCATTCATAATAATAGGTCCACAATCTCATAATACCATGGTTTGGACCCACAGTCCAAAAGCACTAGGCTCGATCTGGTAAGGTAAGGAAGATAATGTCAAAGCCTGCCCACCCACAGGTGACCATAATGCATGAAGGCAATGAGTTCACCCTACCTTGAGTCACTAAATATGGTCCCTAGGCTATAGGCAGGTTGTGCCATAGCAATACACAGTGCCCCAAAATCAATATGCAATGATAAACTGGTATGCCGATAGATGTGTAATAAAGGAAAAATAGAAAGAAGTATAGAGCATGGGATAGAATCATCAATCGAGCATGCCGACATTCCATTAAAACACAAGACCAAGTTCACAGTGCCATTCATGAAGTCCATGGTCACAGAGATGCTACCATGATTCACGGGCTAAAAAGGGGTCTAAAATAGTGGGCATGACTCTATATTTCACAAAACATCACAATAGGTGCATCAAAATAGTAAGCAAGGCACTATCTTCAAACCCCCAAAACTAGTAGGAGTGGCAATAAAAATGGTGCCCTCGTTCCCATCAAAGATAGGGATTGAAACAAATGAATACATGGAATAAGGGAAAGGAAAAAATGAAACACTGCAGATACCATCAAAAGCCACATTGTAACAAAGCAATGCCATCTCGGTACCAATCAATAGAGAAGTAAGGCAAAAAGGTGTAGAGAGATTCATGAACAATGCCATCAAATGTTATAGATACATATGTTGTGCCCTGGTCTCACATATTGTAATAGAGAAACCATGCCCAAAGGAGTATAAAATATAGTCCCATAAGACAAAGGGCATAGATGTCATGCCTAGGGTTACATTGCCTACAAGATGCAATCAAAATGTAGAGATAGCATAACTCAAATAGTGCCATAAGAAAATACATGAGCTACATAATAGTGAACCTCAATAATATGATGCCCTAGTTCTTTTAAAAATGTAGGAAATTTAGTCAATACGCATGTTATGTCCTCGAAATTCAAACAAGGCATGATAAACATTAGCTAGTGATATGTAACAGAGATTCAAAAGAAAATGCAGAGATGGAAAATCAAATGCAAAGGAGTTGAACACCATCAATTTCAAATATACAGAGGATATCATAAATTTTCCCTCAGTGCCCTCAAATACACAAAGATACCTGCAAATAGAGAAATGAATGATGAAGAAATCAAGAGGCTACCCCAAGATATCAATGCCGTGAAGGGAAGGATACCGGCTATTTCCAATCCAAGCTATAGTGAGACTGTCGGTAAAGATAGCAACTTGCCATTTGTCGAAGGAGGAAGTTCACAGTGCCAGCAGAGGGGTTTTGATAAATGATGCACTATTCAATTCTCCCCTTCTTTTAGGGTTGAGGTTCTTTTAGCCCTTTTCATTTTGGTGCCCATTTTTTGAATGTGGGTTTTATTTAAAAAAATGTAAATACTTTTAAAATATGTTTTCCCCTTTTTAATATTGGGTTGAGAGCATTTTTTCTTAAAAGTACATTAAAACCACATATTTTGGCATAGGGGGAATATTTTCATGTAAAAATCATTGCTCTTACTATTGTAAGATATGGACAAGTGGTATTTTCTATAAACCCTTATTAGATTATCATTTTTAGAGCATGACTTAGTGGGTAGGGTCATTCTTTTGACTAGCTATTTTTAGGGGGTCCCACTTTCCTCGCCCTCCTAGAATCTTAGGAATCTGGCATAGGAATTTGTGATGGCATTCATGGGCCTATTTGCTGTTATTTTCCATCTTTAGGAGGTGGTGGTCATGAATGCAATGCAGATAGGTTTTCTTTTTATACCTCTCACCTTTGGTGATTGAGGCTGGTTCTTCTTTCCCTCCTTCTTGGAGGTGAAAGTTTGTAGCTCAGGAGAAGCATATTGATGTACTTGGCTCCTTTCATCGAGAATAAAATAGTATTCCTTCTCATCCTTGTTATTTTCTGAGTTTTCCTATTTGAGTTCATGTCAAAGTTATTGTGATTTTGTCATCCTTTACTTTGCACATCTATTCAAGTTGAATGTTCAAGAAGGTGTTTTGTAGTTGTTGTCCTAATCTGTGTGCATTTGGTTTTGAGTTGTGGAAGCTTTTCCCTTCTTTTAACACAAATACCTCTTTATTTCAAGAATTGTCAAGGCATGCAGGGTCAAGTTGTGAGTTACCTGGTTATTCTAAGTGTCATTGTGAGCTTTTATTTCAATCTGTGGATCTATCATACTTGGTGAATTGCCTTAGTTTTAGTTTTAGTTTCATGCACTCTCTCCCCCTTTTCCTTCAAATTTTAGTCAAGTTTTAGGTGATTTAAAGGGAAGCCGACCCTTAATTCAGAGGTCTATTCTCGAATAGGTTACCCACAACCTGAGAATAGTCCCATGTTTCACGGGATTGCGAGGTCCTACACTTAGCCATACTTGAGGGAAATCCTTAGTGACAGTAATTACCTAAATTAATATTGATAAGATATATTTCCTCATTTTGGTAAATAAAAGATTAGGGGATCTTTTGCTACCACCTTGGAAACCAACCTAAGGGAAATGACTTCATTGTTGAATTTCATTCTAAAGGACAAATCAAAGGAAAAAATAAAATAATGGACACATTAAATGCAGGGAAAAAATGTAATTTTAGGTAATGCTAGCAACTCTAGTGGGGCCATGGACACTTGGCTGACAATAGAGAAATGTTCACGGTTGCCAAGGCAATAACCTTGTTGGGGCTATTAATGTCTGACCGAAAGCAAGACTCTATTTGGTTGGCTCAGGAACAAGCCCCACCCACATGTGTCCTATATTTTGATCTCAATCAAAGAGGACTCATTAGAGAATATTTAAGGATACACGCTACAACACATAAACATGCATATGTAACACTAGTTGAACAACTATTTGAGGGTGCATATTTTAGTTATCCTCTATAATCATTGATCATCTTCATAAAATTGCCACGACTACCTTTTTCAGCTATAGCTAGCAAGTATGTTGCAATAAAAAATGATGAGGGTGCACTTGTTTACATCCTAGAAGGTCAAAAAATCCATGCCTAATTATTTGATATTTCATTTGATTGTGATAGAAAAGTGATCATTGTATAACCAAATTGAACAAAAGGCTGTTCTATAAAATCAGATGACTTACATTATAAATAGGTTGATGGTCGACCATTTAGACCTAGGTGTGTGATTGAACCTTTTTTAGTCAAATAAGAAATATAGCTATATTTACAAAGTTTGAATATTCTTGAATTAGTCAAAGGTGTATATTGTAAATTTGTATTCTAAGGAATACTGTCAAACGTTTGTATGTTTTCTCTTAATGAATTATGGGGATTGCACGTATGCTATCTTTTCTTTTTTGTTAATCAATGTTTCCTATGCTAATTCCTTATGGGTCTAACCTAGTTTGCTTATGTTGGTATAATTATTCTCTATTTGTCTTAGTGTTTTGGTGATTATTTTGGCTTTCCTCTCCTCACAATGCACCTAAAATAGTAGATGACTTATACCATTTACAACATACTCCTCAAGAATATTTATTGTAAGGGTTGTTTTTCTCTCACTATACCATTATAAGAACTATTTTTATCCATAAACAAGAACACATTCTTGGTGTCTCTTGTTTCTCCTTTGTTCACAATTAGTGTTCTTATACCATGTCCAAGGGTGTATAGATTCACATTCTCCCTGGGAGTAGTGTACCTTTATTCCGACCATTGTAGGTGCTTCCCAAGGTGGGGATATGGATATTTTTCCTTATGTCACTCTGACTTTGTCATCTTTTTCTCCCATCCAATAATGAAGGGTATATAGTGCATTGTTTCCTTTTGGATGGAGACATAGATCTCTGATGAAGAATGGTTAAAATCATATAAATGTCATCTTTCATATTTTTTTCCCATCCCAAACCTTAATTTGGAGTTTAACCTCCCCTTAGCTTAGTTTCTTTTCAAGAGAGGTTTCTTCCCCCTTTCATTCACACCTTTATATTTCAAGTTAAGGTGGGTCTAGGACTTGGAAAACCACATACTTTACCATAGGCCCGACTATGATTGGTAATGTGATATATTCTTTAGATGAATGTTCTTCTTCATCATGTGCTTTTATAGTGATTTTATTTTATAGATCTATTGTGTTCTCATAATATCATAATTATGTGATCACTTTCAAGGTACAAATATTGAGATCTAATCCTCCATCTATTAAGACTTATTTGATCTTAACTTTATGAACAAAAGCTTCAATATGTAAAGCTACATTATGGAGTTAGTGCATATATGAGTCATCATGTTATATAAAAGTGAGGGTATAAGGGGAGGTGATATGTCCCACCATAAATTTTAATTGATCCATATTTTGGTTAGTAGGCATGACAATAGTAGAAAGTGCTTTGTCAAGGATAGCTTTCTATTTAGGAGATAAGCATAAGAGATCAAGTATGGAAATTTGTGTGGGTGTCTTCCCTAAATGATTTATAAGGTTGTATCATGAAGATGGACTGGCGGGTTTAGAACTTGAAATATGGAAGCTAATTGTGCCTCTATGGATAGTGACATTGCATTTAGGTTCTTCACCTTTTACAATAGAAGTATTCACATGGTTGTTGGATTTACTGATATGGTTAATGCAATAGTCATATTGAGAATTGGTATAATTTACAACTTCATTAGATTTAATGGCCTTTCTATTATATTTTTCATGTTTAGGGAAGGGATGTTTGGACACCCTACGATTAGAGTTAGCAAAAGCAGTGTGTCCATCAATTACTATCTTACCATAATTGATAAGATCTTGCATTACATGTCAAAGTCAATTTAAACTATTTGTCTTGTGACCCTTATGTTCATGATATTCACAAAAATGATCTTCATTCTACCATGGAGGTTTAACTTGTGGATTGCATTCTCTTATTTATGTTAATTTTATGAGGTCATTTTCAAGAAGTTCTTTTAATTTTGATTCAAGAACTCGACCCAATGGTGAAAATATTATATTAGGGAAGTTATTTTGAGGTTCTTTTCCTTTATCTAAGGATAATACTTTGAGATTGTAAATGGGTTGTGAATATCTATTAGTCTTTGCATCTACAAAACCATTATTGACAACATTATTGTTTCTAGCCCAAAAAGGAGTCTTGTTATTGTGACTATTACTTGAACTTCATTTATGGTCCTTGTTCTTATTAATTTTGATAGTACCATCATATATGAGGGCTTGTTCAATTTTAATTCCTTTCAATAACATCCTCAAACTTATCAAGGAATTTAAGATGGATTTATTTGCTAATATATTTGTTCAAATTGTGACAAAATAAGTCAATCATTTGTTTACCAGGAATAACATAGGGTTATTTCTTTGTCAAATGTCTCCATCTTTGTAGGAATGATATAAAAGGTTCCTTTGGTTATTTCTTGGCATGTCACATAATTTTGACATGGTGACATCATGTTCACAATTGTATGCATAGTGTGATATGAAATTTTCTACCAACTCTTGAAATGATTTGATGGTAGGGGGTAATCAAGAAATCCATTACATGACACTTCCTCCAAGACTACATTAGAAAAGTCTCATAAGATATGTTTCTTCATGTGCAAATTCAAAGGTAGAAGAACACAATTTTCTTAAGTGATCCTTATGATCCCCTTTTTCTTTGTATTTATCAAGTCTTGGAAACTACAAATTAGTAGGAAAAGGTGGAATTGGTATACTTGTATCAAAAGGATACGGAAAAATATCCTCAAGATAAAATTTGTGAGATGATGTCTTATTATTGAGTTTTTTTAGTTCTTGTCTCAAAGCTCTCAATTCATCCAAGATAGGTTTATAGGTGTTTGTTTCTTTTTAGATCTTTTATATATTGGTTGTAGGTAAAAGTCCTTAACTTTGTCATCAACATGTGTCTTGGTGTTTTTATAATTACTAGATCCATATTTTTCATATGATATAAGTAAAGATACATTAATATCATAAGGTATTTTGATACCCTCATCAAATAGGGCTTTCAAATATTGTTTGGGTTCTCATTTCATAACTTATTTGAATAGTTTTAGGTATCTATGACCACAAAGTGCTCCATCTACACATTCTTGGGTTAATTCTTCATCACTCATGATTTTTATCTTTTTTATTGGCCTTGATCTTCAAAATTGATAATAATATTGTTAGGAATGGGAACATTGAGAGTGGGGGGGGGGGGGGTGAATTAGTGTTCTATAATTAATTTATGATACTTGAAACTTAACTCAATTACTTAAATACTAAAATAAATAGTAAAGAAAATGAAGTATTCAACCATAACACATAACACAAGATATGTTTACGGGGAAACCTTAGCTCGAGGAAAACCCTGGTGAGAATTAGTACCCACGAATAATTGCACTTTGTATTATGAACATGTTAAAGTTCCTTTTCCCTATTAGGAGAAGTCATTAAAATGCTGAGTACAATGAATCAGTTAAGAGTCTATGAGTAACAAACCCTGTTAGGTGTGGATGGCTCACTGCCCAAGCTCACTGCTCAATGAAGAAGGCTACAACCACCTGTTATCAGATACACACTATATCTGCAAGGTGAACTGCTGTTTGATCAATTCCTTTTGTGTGCTGATGCTTTAACCTCTTGTAAAGCTCTATATCATTCTTACTACTCTAATACATACCCCGCATACTTCTTCTCTTCTCTATTTTCCATACCATTCTCAAATACACAAGCGCATGTCACATATATACATGCTGAATAGACGCAACCAAAACTAACTACTAGGTCAGCCTATAACTTAACACATACAACACTTCCAAGTTAATTGACTCAAGAGTGTTTACATACAATGATATTAACATATTTATAACAAAATTACAATAGGTGCATAGCCTTTACAAAACAAAATGATATACGCTAATCAAAATACTATTTTTTAGCTCCATGCTCTGTTCTATTCTGCCGCTTACTGACTGTGTCACTTAGACTTACTGTAACTTCTTCATGCTGTCATATCTGACTATGCATTCTTAGACTTAGCATAGTAACATACTCAAAAGCTTATATCCAAGGAAGCATACCAAAACTTGATCATACACATGTGCACTGATGCTCTGTTCATCAAGTGCTTCTCTGTCTGCTCTGTCTTCCATACTAAGCCAAATTATGATCTTCTAAGTTAGTGCGTTGAATCCAAAAATTCATATGAGTTTGTTACCATAATGACAACATAAATCTTAGTCATATATGCTAGTAAAGTCAAATTTCCAACAATCTCCCCCTTTTTCATTAATGGAAACAAAAGAATATGGCGAAGTTGCTAAACTACATCTTTACACAAAAACTTGCTTATCCTTTATTTTATCCTATATTGTATACTGTACATCATATATTATTTTATCTCCCTTATCTCCCTTAATCCATATACTCTACTCATACTCTACTCCCCCTTTCACATTAATGACAAAGGTGCTAAAAAAATGAATCTCTAAGTACTTACATAGAAAGTACATTTGGGTACGAAATCTGAAGGTTTGTTATTTCTTGTTGTAAAAAAACCTTGAGTGCATCAAATGTCTGTAGATGGACACATAATGCATAGGTTAGCTTCTCCATCTTTTTGAAATCTGTATAGGGACCTTGATCATATGTTACAATATTAGCATCTATATGCTTGATGTTCTGATTTAATACATCCAATGAGGGTGCAAGTGCATTTCTCAACTATGCTTGTCTGTCTCTTAACTTTGCTATCTATTTTTTCGCCTTCTCAGTTTTGTCTATTTGACCTTGTTAGACATTATTGCACATGTTTATATCTTGGGAGGGATCTACCACTAATTTTATTATTGCTACCATCAGAGATTCTGCTTCCCGAATCTTCTTAGATAGGTATAAGGTGAGTTTGTCTTTGTTCATGCAGTCAACAATTATTTTCCTTCCTTTTGTTTCTAACTCCTTCAGCATAGCTTGACCAGCCTTTAGAGAATTAAGGTCAAGTGAGAATTTTCCTATCAATTCATTTAGCCTATTCTAGATATATTTCTCTTCTGCAATTCTTGATGCTGATTCTTCTAGACTCAAGAAATTTGCTTTGAAGCTTGATAGGATGCTACTAACATCATCTACTGAATGAAAACTTATCACTTTCTTCTCCTTAGGTAGTAAATTGTTTAGTATGCTAACTGATTCTACAAATAATGGCTTTCTCATTACTTTTTTCTCTTTTTTATTTTTCCATAGCTAACACACTTATTTTCATCAGATCTTCTCTTCCCCATGAGTCTAAACTAGTTGTATCAGGGATCAAAATTGACAACAATGAATTTGAGGAATTAGGATTAAGGAGTGTGCTATCCATAATCTCACTCTTTACAACATAGGATCTTAGCTTCTTCTGTACTGACAAAATTTTCTTCAAATTTATCTAGTTCATTATCTGTTGCCGCCATGGTGATTTCAACATTATTAATCACAATTGATTCATCCTTAGCTTCAGGCATGGGCACAGAATCCTGTGGACATGTCATAGGTGCATTAGGGATCTCTGATTCCATTTCTTACTTAGAGGGAGCTTGGGTTGTAGGCATAGAAGGTGGATACACGTCTCTATCCAAAAATACTTTCTCAAATTCCTTCCCTATTTCCTTCGCAACTAGCTCATACTCTTTGTTCATTATTTGTAGAGTTCTAGTTTTGGTTCTTAGATGTGGCTTTACCAAATCTAGTAAACAATATTTTCTCTTCATGTGAGTAGATAGGAAGGTTTTCATCTAATGTCTTTTCTCTTATCCTAAAATCCTCTTTTATGGCTTGTCTCTTCAAAGAATCCAAAATGTTGCATACATTTTCAGGAATGACTGTCTTAAGTTCCAAAAATATCTTTTTGAACTTAATCATGCACATGATAATCATAGAATGAATCTCTGATTTGTCAATCTCATGATACTTTTCATTAAAATTTTCTATTTTATCTATCCTTCCTTCCTCAACTAATCTAATTCTCAAGACTTGCAGATTCAATCTGAATCCTACCTTAGGAGGTGCTTGAGTATTTTTCCCTTTGTTTTTGGTTTTCCTTGAGGATGGGTGGCTTGCGCCGATCTATTTCTTCCTTTTAGGTATCTTATTTTTCTCAGGAGGTGGAGTGGACTCTAGATCAATTGTGGTTGTGGGCACAGAGGTGCTATCATCATTATTTTTCTTCTTTTCCTTTGGATCATCAGATTTCTCTATTTTCACTTCAGATGAGGGTGTGCTCTCAAGTTGCATGGAAACATTGGATTCCCTTGCTTTGTCCAAGTCTTCTTGGGTGACACCATGAATTTTTAGAATTTTTGAAGTAATCCTTGATGCTTTTCTCTTTGTCGCAACACTATATAAGACAGTCTAGTTGTCTTATCTTCTATTCATAAGTTCCCCATCTAGGTTCATTGGGATCCTTAGGTGCTGATAGGAGGACTTGTGCATAAGCTTCCAAAATGTGTTCCTCTACTTCATATCCAAGTGGATGAATCCACTTTTTCCTAGGCTCAACTGCTTCCATGCATGTGATATCAGTTTCCACCATGAAGCATATAGTATCTTTATACTTCATAATATTTTTAGGTATCTTGTACCTTCTCTGCATCTTGATTCTGAATGTTTTTATTTCAAGATCCATCAAATCCTTCAAGGTAATCTCTAATGTTTCCTTAAATGAGATTTGAGGCAATGTAGGTAGGCTCTTCTCAAGATAAAGATAAGAGACTTTACCAACAATGTGAAAGTACACGTAGATGATCAGTGAACCAAATCTGAACAGTTTTCTTTTATCATGCTTTATGGCTCTAATGTTGTCTAACAAATGTGTGCGCATGATTTCATAGAGGTTAAACTCTCAATTCTCTCTCATAATCCTTATAGCTTCTAGAATTGTTGCTGCGGATACACTGTTCACTCTGTTAGCATGCTGAAACTTGTATCCAAGGATTATAGCCATTAGTTTGATATCCTTTTCCTCTATAGGCTCAATTATCTTTTCACGTTTGTCACTTCAGGACTTACAAGCCTGCTCAACTTGTTTCCTAACATCTTTACTAGTAGAAAGATTGGTGCTGGTCTAAAAAAATCTGATCATCTCATAAATGAGATATGTGGTTATGCGAACAAGAACTTCTCCAAGACAAAATAGATCTTCATGAATTCTGCTAAGAAGGATCTTGATCCATTCTGACACATAGAATTTATACACAGTGGCATATTCAATTATTAGGTGGTTTGTGAAGTACGTGAATTCATCCTTGAATGTCATGTTTGGATTAACCATTGTCTATATGTCTGACCTTATCCTATCTATTCCTACAGGTTCCTTCTTACAATAAATCTAAGCGTGAATGTCTTCTATGTGCATAACTCCCATCGAAGTTCTAGAGAATTATCCTTCTAGGTCATCTAGCACTGATTAAATGGATGCTTCTTGAATACATATCTCTTCCTCTCTATAACATCAAATACAACTAGAGTGGCCATTACATACTTGATTCAATGCTCAAAATAGGGTTTCAAAGGATTTCTAAAATGTCATGTCCGAACAAGGGTTCCACAAAAATTTAACTCCTTTCCACTGATGAAAACAAATTCAATCTTTTGAACACTAGCTGCTATGATATCCTATGCTCTCCAAAGGCTTGATCTCGAATGCAAAAGTGGAGATAATAGATCTCGATGACTTATAAATCAACTTTCTATAATTAATGCTTCTCACGTAAACATAGGTTGCGATCTATGAATTCCAATCTCCATTCTTGCTGTCAATTAGGCTGTACGATCTTGCATACATCATCAAATAGCAACCAAACAACTAAAACCAAAGGTGCATACTCTGAGGGTGAGTATACCAGCCGTGTAGGGTTCTAGAGATTATCTAGCTCCCCCTATGATCATGAGTGTCATTTATCTAGAAGTAGAAGGTGCATCCACTAAGGATGCATCTACTACTATGGCACTACCATTATCTTTCTTTACTTCCATCCAAATCTTGCTTGCATCTTCTATAGCTTTCCCAAACTTGACTTCTCCAGATTCATCCAATATTGATTCTTGAGACTTATGAAGTCTTTTTTGTCTTTGCGCTTGTGATCTGCAAAACTTTGAGATGTGTCCAACCTTGTTACAAGAGTGACAAATGATTGGAGGCCTTATATTCTTCAACGCATTGATGTGAGTTACCATACTGCATTGTCTAGCTATGCGACCATTATAATTGCATATCTGACATGTAGTGTTTAGAGGGCTTCTAACACTTTGTTGAGGTTGATTTCTCTGATTGTGTTGTGTTTGAATTCTTTTATTTGATCTACAATTCATAGCTCTATGACCAAATTTAATGCATGAATAACAATAACCATTGAAAGGTCTTACCTCTTTATAATCTATTGCTATATGTCCATGCTTGTTACATGCATAACAAGTTTGATTTTACTGGTATCTCCCTTAATCTTCTGTGCATACAACTGTGACTCTATTAGATCAGAACTTGTGTGCAATTTTTCAATATGGTTCCTTGCTTCTGTCAGCTTAGATTCCATCTTTTTCTTGATGTTTTCTAACTCCAAGATTTTCATGTTTGCTTGCCTAAGTTCTTCATCAAACTATTTTTTTTCTTTGATATGTTCTTCATAGGCTTCCTAATTGTTAGTTGGCTTTTCATCCAAATCTTCAATCCGATCCTTCAGAGATGTGTTTTCTTTATTCAACTTTTTGTCCATTTTCCCCAAATCATTTGTTGAAAAATCTTTCAAATCTTTTCTCAATTTCTTATGAATACTTGTGAACCATTGACCTATAATTTCAGTTCTTTAATTTCTTTTTTAGATCTGTCAAGATCTTCAAGAGCTGCTTCAAGATTATTCTTCAAATGTTTTACTTCTTCTAAAACCATGATCTCCTCAAGTGGTTAAAGTTATCTTTAGAGGACCAAAGCTCTGATACCAATTGTTAGGAATGGGAACACTAAGAGCATGCGGGGGGGGGGGGGGGGGGGTGAATTAGTGTTCTATAATTAATTTCTGATACTTGGAACTTAACTCAATTACTTAAATACTAAAATAAATAGTAAAGAAAATGAAGTATTCAACCATAACACATAACACAAGATATGTTTATGGGGAAACCTTGGCTAGAGGAAAACCCTGGTGGGAATTAGTACCCATGAATAATTATACTTTATATTATGAATCTATTAAAGTTCCTTTGCCCTGTTAGGAGCAATCATTACAATGCTGAGTAAAATGACTCGATTAAAAGTCTATGAGTAACAAACCCTATTAGGGGTGGATGGCTCACTGCGCAAGCTCATTGCTTAATGAAGAAGGCTACAACCTCCTGGTTATTAGATACACACTATATCTGCAAGGTGAACTACTATTTTGACACTACTATTTGATCATTTCCTTTTGTGTGCTGATGCTTTAACCTCTTGTAAAGCTCTATATCATTCTTACTACTCTAATACATAGTTCACATACTTCTAATCTTCTCTATATGCCATACTATTATCAAATACAAAAGTGCATATCACATATATACATGCTGAATAAATGCAACCAAAACTAACTACTAGGTCGGCCTATAACTTAACACATACAACGCTGCCAAGTGATAGGAAGAGGGAATGAACTATTCACTAGTTCATGCCACTGGTCTTCCACTAAGACCTAAGGTGTCTTATAAGATCACCACCTAGATATATAGGATCCTCACACTACCTATGATCCCCCAATCCAAACCCCACTCTTCTATCTTGTTCAAAACTCCAAGCTTTCCCACTTCTAGGTACTCATTTTAGGTGAGGAATACACTAGGCTCCTTAGCTTTTCTAAGGTCTAATTGCTCACAAATCTCCAAGATTCTTGTAGGGTTATGGAGGTGTTTTATAACCTTCCAATGAAATATTTTCAATGCTTAAGATAACCCCATGCATTGATTCATCTTACCGATTTCAAGATTTACTGTCAAAATAGGGCTACAAGGAAAGTGCCCCTATTAGCCCTCCTACTTTGAGAAATTAGGGAATAACTCAATTTATCTCCACTAATGCCTCCAAAATTCCTTTAGATACTCACATTATTTCATCTAGGACTCAAGTATTTTTGGGGTTTTGGGCCTCCAAATGGCTGTACAGTACCCTGATCCAAATTGAGGGTTTTTGAGGGTTTCTAGGCTTTATTTGGGTCTGTCTGTTCTTTAGCTTGATTAGGTACCTTCTAGGATTGGTAGGAACACTTCCTTCACACCAAAGAACCTTTAATTAATCCCCTATCCACTCCATACTTGCATTCTTCCATATCTTCATAACCCTACAAACTAGAATCTCTGCAACTTCACTCTTCCCTAACTGGGCATGCACTGGCTCGCCTAGGGAAAGAGCTTAAAAATGCTTCCATTGATTTTTAGGGCCCTTCCTCCTGCAAGAAATAAGTACATAGAGTACACTCACTATTCCCAAGAGACCATACTATTTCTACAGTGGGATAGTGAGTTACATGACTCTCAATACAAACTGCTTGGTTTAGGATAGTGAACTGGCAAAAATAGAAAAGATTTACAAACTTGAAAAGAAACACACACACACACACATAATATATTAAATAAAAAATACTCTAAATAAACCAAAATACAAAGTCAAGGTGTTACAATAACCAGATTAACACACAAAAACTTCCATTAGCTCTTTGTTGAGTCTTTTACATACAGATTTCACTCTACAACATATTGTCCGTACACTAACATGCACACTTCTGGCAATATTAGGGTTTGGTAGGCTTATATTTTTCTTCTTAGGTCTTTTCCCATCATAGCTAGGGTTACTATGGGTCCTTAAGTCTAATCCACCATTTTAGGAAGTGGATGTAAAATGTTGTCGGGCAACATTTACAAAGTTGCAAAGTTGCACTTTGCAACTTTTACAACTTTTACATCTTTTGCCACAATGGCTAACTCTTAGCTTCCTAAGACTAAAGACCCTTCCTAAGTGACTTCTAGGAATAGAAAACTTGTTTCCAACTACTAACATCTTGAAAAACCTCCAAAACAACTTTTGTCCTTTCAGTAGGACTTCATGATGAAGAGTACCTCACTAGCCTTGAGGTCTACCCAAAGAATCTTAGGACTTCTAATCACCTAACATTGCCAAAACACACAACCTGGTCATCAGACCTTTATTTCATTTACAAGGCTCTCTTAGAGCAAGGCACAACAAAATTTCTATGGGTGAGGGCCCTACGCTGATTAGGTGCCCCTGCACCATAAAGTTAATTGACTCAAGTGTGTTTACATACAATGATATTAAGATGTTTATAACACAATTAAAATAGGTGCATAGCCTTTAAAAAACAAAATAATATATGCTAATCAAAATACTATTTGTCAGCTCCATGCTCTATTATGTTCTACTGCTTACTAACTGTGTCACTTAGACTTGGTGTAACTTCTTCATGCTGTCATATCTGACTATGCAATCTTAGAATTAGCATAGTAACATACTCAAAAGCTTATATCCAAGGTTACATACCCAAAATTTATCATACACACATGCACTAATGCTCTGTTCATTAGGTGCTTCTCTGTTTGCTCTATCTTCCATACAACCAAATTATGATATTCTAAGTTAGTGTGTTGACTCCAAAAATTCATATGACTTTGTTTCCATAATTGAAACATAAATCTTAGTCATATATGCTAGTAAATTAAACTTTCCAACAATCTCCCCCCTTGTCATTAATGACAACAAAGGAATATGGTGAAGTTGCTAAACTACATCTTTACACAAAAACTTGCTTATCCTTTATCTTATCCTATACTGTATACTATACATCATATATTCTTTTATCTCCCTTATCTCCCTTAATCCATATACTCTACTCATACTCTACTCCCCCTTTCAAATTAATGACAAAGGTGCTAAAAAAATGAATCTCTAAGTACTTACATAGAAAGTACATCTGGGTATGCAATCTGAAGGTTTGTTATTTCTTGCTACCAAAAAACCTTGAGTGCATCAACTATCTGTAGATGGGTGCATAATGAATAGGTTAGCTTCTCCATATTTTCAAAATTTGTATAGGGACCTTGATCATATGTTACAATAGTAACATCTATATGCTTGATGTTCTGATTTAATACATCCAATGAGGGTGCAAGTGCATTTCTCAACTGTGCTTGTCTGGCCCTTAACTTTGCTATCTCTTTTTCTACCTTCTTGATTTTGTCTATTTGACCTTGTTAGACATTATTGCACATGTTTATATCTTGGGAGGGATCTACCACTTATTTTATTACTACTACCATCAGAGATTCTGCTTCCCAAATTTTCTTAGATAGGTCTAAGGTGAGTTTGTCTTTGTTCATGCAGTCAGCAATTATTTTCCTTCCTTTTGCTGCTAACTCCTTCAGCATAGGTTGACCAACCTTTAGAGCATTAAGGTCAAGTGAGAAGTTTCCTAGCAATTCATTCAACCTTTTTTGGATATATTTCTCTTCTGTAATTCTTGATGTTGATTCTTCTAGACTTGAGAAATTTCCTTTGAAGCTTGATAGGATGCTGCTATAATCATCCAAAAATTGTCATCTAGACTATTAGCCCCTTTCTAGCATTATTTGCTAAAATCATCAATTGCTTATTCTTGATCAAATCCTAATTTATCATTTATCCAATTTTATTCTATGGGCTAACCATCTTATCCTAAGTCTTTATTTAATTAAAAGGAATTTCCTCCTCTTTTATTAAATAAAAAGCCCCCCACTTTTCCTCTTATCCCAAGTTGCACAAATAAAGCATTATTCCTATTTTATAAAAAGGGAAAAAGGCCTTTTTGTCTCATATGGGGCACAAAAGTCAACTCTTATTTTCTCATTGGAGGAATCTTATGCACATGGATTGTTCCTTCTACAAGCTCCACCCTTGATTAAATCTTTTGCCTCTTAATCTTCATGGTCCATTCTTTCTCATTTCTTATAAAAGGAGAGCTCTCTTGTCATTTTTAGATCCATCTTTTGAATACTAACCTTATGCTACAGGATTTCTTGGAGACTTTGGAGATTTTGAAGACATTCTTGCATCCATCTTTCATCTCTTGCATCATAGCTTCATGTTTGTGCTTTCTTAGATTAGCTTCATTTCCGTGCTCTAGATTAGCTCACATAGATTAATTAGCTTGGATTGTAACACTTGCATCTTTACTTTCATATCTTAGCTTGCATTCTCATTTCTAGCATAGTTTCATTCCATTCTCATCTTGATTCTTGAGGATATTGGCATTCTTTCCCTTTTCTCCATTGAATCTCCCATTGCATGGTCTACTAGCAAGGTCATAGGCTTAATAGCTCTAGCTGAGAGCACTCTTAATATCCTTGCACTCCATGCCTAAGGAGCTCTAGGTCGCTTTTCAAGGTTTCCCATTCATGGATTCCCTTAGAAGTAAAGACTTAGAGAAGTGCACATCTTAGTGTGTACATTTTTGGCACCCACCGTGGGGCAGAACAACTTTGTTTTGTCCTTTCTATGCATTTTTGCACTTTATTTTCATCATTTTTAGCTTGCTATTTTTGGGTCTCTATTTTTTTTTATAGATTATCACACGAAAATCTACCATTATCATGTGATACTTCATTCTATAGATGTGCGATATATTTCCAGTAAAAATATCGCACGGCCTTGCAGGTTCTATCTCCCAGTCATACATTTTTCTATCACCCGAGCACAGTGAGAAGTGTTGTCCAGAAAGAAAATATTGCACTAGTATACTGAAAAGTATTGTACGATTCTTCTTGTGACTGAACTATCTCCCAGGCCTGGTAGTGACTGGTTTTGATCATTTCCTCGCAAAGTTTGGCTTAGTCATTCTAGTTTTCTGATTTGGTGTAGCTAGACAGTGGTTTATTTGTAGATTTTACTTGCTTTTATTATGCTAACTCTTTATGGGGCTAACAAGTTGTGCTTGTAGGTACCTCCATTGCTTGAAAAATTTGCTAAAAAAAAAGATCACATGTCAAAGCTCCAAAGGCAAAAGGGCTACTAATTGTGTTTTGCAGGGCTGCCCAACACCTAAAAACAAACAAGTGCTTGTTTATTACTTTCCTTTTAAGTGCGGCATATACTAGTTGTTTCATTTCTTAGGCACTTAAGATCTTGTTGTAGGAATCTTTTGGTGGTAGGAGAGTATGCTCTTCACCCTTGTGGTGAAACAAAAATCTTGACCCATCTTTGGATTTTGAAAGCAAGAGGGTAATTGAACTCTTTGTTTGGTGTGTTTGGGAGAGATTTTTGAGCTAGGAGATTATGCTCTTCACCCTTGAGGTGAACCAGAAATCCTGACACTCAAAAGTTAATCCACTGTTTGTTTAGCATTAGGATCCTTTAGCGGGCCTTCTCTTGAGCGATCAAGAGGAATGACCCAAGTGGGGAAAAGCTTATTGCTAGCTATTCCAACCCACTATAAACTCAAGGCTATCAAGGACAAAAAACCTTGGTAGATGTAGTACTTGTCTTCACTTAATATGAGTACTTGTGGGATTGTGACCATGAGGAAAATGTTGAGCAAGAATGCTTAAGGTACTCTTGTGGCCGTGAGGTCCGTTACTTGCCACAAGGTAAGGAGTCCCTTCGGGGAGCAAGGGGGGTATTATGAATGGAAGCCCTTACTAAGAACCATAGATAGAGGCCACCCTATTTTTCTACTTAGCATCTTGGTGCAAGGATTGATCCTAGTGGACTAACCCAGATCACCCTAAGATTACTCACCATCTATGTTCCTTTGGTTGTGTCATTGACACCTCCATGAAAAAGCCAACATCTATTATGGGAAACCACTTTGTGTGAGGTGATGGGACATTAAGTGTGGGCCAAGTTGCTAAGTATTGAGCCTTTATCCTTCTAGGCTAGTAAGTGCTTGAAGTGTTCTCACTGTGATCTACCCATGCAAACATTCTCGAACATACAAACATCATGGTAGTGCTCATAGAATTTTTCATTTTGATATCACAATTGCTTGTCTTGGTAGGGTTTCTTTTTTTAGGAATGAATGCTAGATGTTGGCAGTCATTCTGTAGTAGTTGTTGTTGCATTCATAACTATGATTGTCATTGATGTCAACATAGTGATCTTCTAAAAATTAGTAGAGAAGTAGATATTGTTTTGATTAGTGCATGTGGGATATTGTAGTTGGAGCTATGCGATGTTGAGGTTATACTCTTTGATATGTTATATGTCTATGGTTAAGAGTGCAGATAGTAATTCATTGATTCATGAAAGTTATGAGCATTTTGGTAAAAGTAGTATTCATGCAGTGTTCCTGAGTAGCGGTTTGTGAAAATCAGATGATATCTCGTAATTGGGATGGAATCTAGTTTTGCATAGTTAAAGGGAAGTCTGAGATAGATTGATGGTGATGTGGTTCACAACATAAACTTCAAGGTTGTACGAGTGAAGAGATATTGCATTTGGAAGCCAACAGTTTTGTGTAATTTTGATGTAGCGTATGGAAACTTTTATTATGTAATTGTGTGCTGACTCATTTGTAATTATTTGAGTGTGGTATAAAGAAAGGAATGTTTTTCCTTATTGTAAGAAGTTGAAATTTGAAAGAAGTGTGAGCATGGTTTGGTTGCATGCGAATGTAAGCATGAAGTGAAGAAAAGAGCCTAAGAGATTGTGAAAGAGAAATTGTGAAGGAAGACATGCGAAGTATAGAGATTTGGAATTGAGATCTGGTGTAGCAGTGAGTGCGGTTTGGCATAGTAAGGAGGTAACATATTTCATATTATTCTACTGAATAATATTAAGGTTATTTGGATAGTGTGTTCAGTGATCTTACCCTGAAGCTGTTTGGGAAGTGGGTCCTTCTGTCTTCCATAACTCTTAACAGGGTTAGAATATTTTAACAGGGATTCAAAATCTCCTAACAGGGATTTATATGTACTGAATGTATTTCATAAGACTTCTAATAGAGTCCATCCTCTCACAAGGAATATTCATATTAGTGCATCTTTTTTGGGCATCATTCCCACCGGGGTTTACTCTTTGATCAAGAGGTTCCCTAGTCAACATATCTTGTGTTATTGTGTCATTGTGTATGAATATCTTTGTATGGTTAGTAATTTCATGCTTACATGGTTAAATGATATTGAAGATGTTAAAAGTTATAATTATCTGATAACTGATTCACCCCCCCTCTTAGTTATCTTGGTGGACTTTACTTTTTAATAGCTTTTTCTCTTGCACAAGTGTTTGATGACATGTTTGATCACCTACTATTTGCAAACCTACCTAAATATTGCTATCACTATGTTTGAAATCAACAAATCACCCATCAGATTGCAAAATTGACAAAATTACCTTCAGAAATAGAGACTTTTTACACTCACTGGTCAAGAGTTAGATGACACTGGAAACTAATCACACATTATTTCAAGATTTATCGTGCGATATTTTGTTGCTGATTTTTCATCACCCTGCTTGCCTGGATTCTATCGCACAGGCTACCTGGAAAGTATTGCCCAACTTGTGTCAAAAATATCACCTGGTCAAACTCTATCACCCCAGTACTTTGCAAACTATCGCTCAGAATCCTTTTGCTATCTCACTGCTGCCGAATTTGAAATTTAGTTTGTTGAGTGTCTTTTCCTATTCTTACTCAAAATTGGTCTATTATCTGCATGTTTAAGTCTATTCTAGATTGAGAAAATGAGTTAAAACTATTGGATTTGAGCTTCTCAAATGCTACTTTTGATCACTTGTCACATTATGGTTACCTCTCTAGCTACTTGCTAATAGAGCTTCTTGCTCATATCTTGGCTTGAGTCAATTGATTGCTGTAAGTTCTTGAGCATTTTTGACCAGCCATCTTTATTGTTTTATCTTGACAAGTGATCTTCTTTGGCTTTTCTTCTCTCAATATCTGAAAAAATTTGTCTCATTCTATTAGTCAACCAACATTCCTTTTTCATGCTGGTTACAACTCGGTCTCAATTTGAGCAAGGGAGTCACCCTCCATTCAACTATACGCAGTTACCCTCACCTACAAGATGCTTATGAGTGCCAGTTAGCAATGATAGTTCTAGTCCTAACCAATTTGAGGATTCTAAAGTCACCCCATGGTACAAAGGAGGCTTCCTTTTTTCCACATTCAAGACCTCCAAAAGCACAGATAGTGTCTCACTCACTCTGACTGAACAAGAAAAGTTCTACCATTTGCAAGAACATTTTGAGCATAAGGACAACCAAGCACATTTAGATAAAATGGATGCTACTAGGTGCATTGCTATGAAGGGAATGTCTCAAGAACAACCTAAGATTAGTGGTTATGACTATAGACCCCCTCCTTTTGGTACTATTGTCAACTATGGAAACAACATGCCACCAAGATCTTCTCCAAGATAGACTTTTTCTACTCCTTCTTCACCTCCTAGACCTCCTCCCTCTTATAATGAGGAAGAAGCCAACAATGAGGTTTCTAGTGAAGATCTTATGAGATTTGAACAAGATGAAGTCTCCCAATGTATGATGCTTAAAATTTTAGAGTGAAATGGAGATCAATACTTTCAATACATGACTTCTAGGGGATACAAGCTCCCTCCTAGCTATGATGTACGCCAGATCATTCAAGAAAGAGTACCAAATGAATTGGAAATCCTTAGAGATGAATTGCAACAAACAAATCAATGTCTTGCTCAACTTGCAATAGAAAAAGAACCTCCAAAGATTTCTTTCATAGAATCTATTTGTGCTCTTCCTTTTGATAGGAGTCTATACATGGTCCCGTTTCCTAGGGATATTGAAGTTCCCAAATATGACAAGTATGATGGAAACAGTGACCCCCATGACCATGTGCATCACTTTTATGCTCTTAGCATGGACTTCCTTCACAGAGACACATTTATTCTGCGATTGTTCCCTAGAAGTTTAAGAGGACAAGCTCTAGAATGGTTTGTGAAGTTGACACCACCTCTTAAAACTTTTGATGAGTTGGCTAGGTGCTTCACCCAACATTATTCATACAACATCCAATAGCCTATCACCATGATAGATCTTAGTTCTCTAAAGAAAAATCAAGGTGAGCCATTTGCCACTTACTTACAATGTTGGAGGTCATTGTATTCTCGATATCCTCGACAGCTACCCGAGAGGGAAAAGATTGACATTTTTGTCAACACTCTTGTGCCATAACTGTATTATGATCTAAGGAAAAAACTATTATCCTCTTTCAATGACATGGTTGAAAGTGCATATTGGATTGAGGATGTGGCCATAAGAAAGGGGGATATTGTTATTAATAAGGATACTAGGGGCAATGGCAAGGATAAAAGAAAACCTTGGAATAAAAACAAGTATGTTGTTAATGATGGTTTTGTGGATGTCCCAAAAGCTAAAGAGCCTACTTTCAAACTCTCTAATGCTATATACACAATGAAACAACAAGAGGCTGCCAATGCTCATATCTCTCCTAAACCTTAGTATGCAGACAAACCCAAGAAGACATTTCAACGACGGGTCTACACCAAGTTGGCTGAACCATACGATGTGATTCTTAAGACTTTAGTTGCCAACAAGTATCTTACACTTCCTAAAAATTATCATCCCTATGACCCACTGGTTAAGCCTGATTGGTGGAGAGAATATCATTTTTGCGATTATCACATAAATAAGGGACATAAGATAGACAATTGTTTTAAGCTTAAAGACGCCATTCAAGATCTTATTGATCGAGGTACAATTCTCACAAATGGCTTAGTTAAAAATTTTGATCACAAAGCTTTCAAGACTCCTCTACCTGAGTATGAGAAAGTAGAATCTAGAGTAATCTTTAAGAAAGCCCCCTCTTAAAAAAGATATAAAATATTGGAAAATCTTTCATTTTCTTGAAAAAAATAAAAAATTCTATTGGCGAATCTCTCAAATTTTTTGAGAAATAAAGTATTCTTATTGGTGATTATTTTTTAATAACAATTTTTTTGTAGAAAATATTGGTGAATCTCAAACAATAAAAATAAATAAATTAATCACCATGGTGAATACTTCTATTTAAAAAAAAGAATTCTTATAGAAAATTATTAGGCTTAAAGTAGAAACCTTTGATGGGTTTAAGGAATAGACTCTATAATAATTACATGCTACCATTTATTTAAAATATAATCTAATAACCTTATTGTATTGTTTGAGACAAATGTATTAATATTTTTAAATACTAAAGCGGCCCAAAATTTCTTCAAGAACATTGATTTATATTGAGATCAACAATCCGAAAGAAATTTTAGCTCCCATAAGCATTATAAACCAAATAGTAACATTTTTACCTCATAGAATATAATGAGGGTCACTACATTATACTTTAAGTCAGTAATGGCAACTAAAATTTGGTGATAGATCCCTACAATAACTAATAATCATGATATATTATTCGATAATTAATTTAAATTTCTACAATAACTTATAAAATTATGGAAAATGAAATCTAATCATGTATTGAATATTGTGGCAAATTTGTGAGTTCAAATTTTTTATAAAATAAATTATTTTGTGATTTAAATATTTCAAAATCAAAATTTTGTAAAAATGTGGTGATTTAGGTTGCCTTAAATCTTGAATTATTAGCCAAATTTGGATTCTCAAATTTCCAAAATTAGCCAATTGGCGAATATTAGCCACTAAAAATTACCATGGCAAAATCCTCTCAAGCCAATAAGAAGAATCATGATGCGAAGATCAACTATACATATACTCCCGAATCACCTGTGATCAACATGGTAGAGCCCGTTGAGAGTATTCTTATTATGAGATCTCAAGATGATATTGAGGCCAATCATGGCATGCCAAAGTTGGTCTTGCGAACAATAGATGATTCATCTTCTCGAAGTGAGACACTAAATGCTGTTACTAGGGGGCAAGCCAAAATTGTCCTTAAAACTGCGCATGATCCCAAGAAAGCATCTTCTTCCAAACAAGTGGTTCCTTCAATTTTGTCTAGCTATGACCTTGTGTACCAATTACAATAGACACCCGCTCAGATATCC
The DNA here is from genome assembly GCA_027943335.1 of Chamaecyparis obtusa. Classification (NCBI taxonomy): domain Eukaryota; kingdom Viridiplantae; phylum Streptophyta; class Pinopsida; order Cupressales; family Cupressaceae; genus Chamaecyparis; species Chamaecyparis obtusa. Next base: position 557,865 of record BSBK01004798.1, on the reverse strand, counting down.
ATTTTTGAGTTGCTTGAGCTATCCCCTTTGCACAAAAAGAACCTTGAGAAAGCTCTTCGTACAACAAATGTTCCCAATGATATTGATCCAGATCGATTCCAAGCTATGGTCAACCACATCTTGTCTCCCCACTACCTATCCTTTTCTACAGAAGATGAGACATCTCTTAGTCACCCTCATAATCTGGCTTTACACATTGAAGTTCTAGTCTACCATACTCGAGTCCGCTGAGTCCTGATAGACAATGGTTCTGGGTTAAATATTGTTTCTTTCCATGTGGTGCAATAGTTGGGATTGTCTAAATTGGCCATAGATCCTAGGTGAAAGATTACTATAAAAGCATACAATGAAGTAGAAAGATCTTCCAAAGGTCTTGTTGTGCTACCTGTCTGAGTGGGCCTTGTCATGAAAGATGTTGTGTTCCAAGTGTTGGACATCCCACTCGCATATAACATTATTCTAGGTTGACCTTGGATCCATGAAATGCAAGCTGTCTCTTCCACCTACCATCAATGTGTCAATTTTCCACACAATGGAGCTAAGATTGTGATTCCTGGGGACAATGCTATCGCTATCAATACTCTAACTACTACTAAGACATTTGTTCCTCACAAAAAACCTTTTCATGATCATAATGCATCCCTTATTGTTGCTGAGAAAAAATTAAAGATGATGAGTATTGGTATGGGGGAATTTACATTGGACTCTATTGCTACTATGCCTGCTTCTCCTAAGTCCTATGGTAGACCTTTAGACAAGACAAAGCCTTTCACTTCTGCCATGATAGTTTTTGGTACATTTGTTCAATCATCCATACCCTTAGAGGCCGAAAAAGAAGAACAAGCTGTTAGGGAGTGGATTTATAGAGAAGAAGAAGATAGTATGACAGTTGCTACTCCCATTTCTCCTAAACGCTACGGTAAAGGCTATAAATTTCTATAAAAAATGGGCTATCAAGGTCATGGACCTTTAAATAATAATGGGCACACTCTAGTTGAACCTTTGAGTCATATTGATGGCCGACCTTCTAAGGATACCACAGGTCTAGGATATGGTGTTGACGATGACATCCCTGAATGTTCTAGAAATACTCCCATGCTTAGTGACTTAGATACAAACATCGAGGAATCACCACTATGCACTATGGCCCAAATGGAAGACTGTCTTCCTTCTACTTCACTTCTGTGGGGAGGAGAATGCATGCCTACTGATGATATAGCAGAAGCCTCCACATCTAGAAATTTTGTGCCTAATGAGTTGTTGATCTTTGATAGACAGTGTAGAAATATTGCACGGTTGATGGAAAGAGGAGATCTCACACATAATGACATGAGTACCTCTACTTCTAGGCATCCTAAGCCTTCTTGGTGCAAACATCCCAGTAGAAGTTCCATGACCAATTCAAATGAATATGAATGGGACACTGTCTCAGATGGATCTTCCATAGTAGATATGGACATTGATGTGATTCATACCTATAGTGACCAACCCAACGTCGTTGATGAGTCTCACATAGGGTCTGACAAGTTCAATCAACATATTTCTTTAATGGACCATGTTGGTCCTTCCATGACAAATTTAGATCTTGATACTTTTGGAGCCTACCCTATAGGCTCGACTTCTCTTGTCACCAGAGATGATACCCCCTACATCAATAACCTTGAACCTGTCATTTTACTTTCCCTCATACACTCATATCTCATAGATTGGTCTACCCAAGATCAAAGACCTATATTGACTTCCTTTCAAAATGAATATGAGATTGCCTACTACCTCAATGCCATTGAACTTGTTACTTCTTCCACTAGTGAACCCGCAACAAACATGATTGAATCAGATATTAAGTACCTTAGTCATAAAATTAAAAGAAAAAAACAATGGTCAGATGGAAAAAACCACATTGTGGCCATATCCAAACCTCAAAATAGTAAAAATAAAGATGTATCTAAGGGTGAAAACCTCACTGAGGCACCTGAGGATGAGGTACTTGGTAGTCTGCCGAGCTATTTTCAAGAAAGGTCTTCAGTTCTAATAGAACCTACAAAGCCAATCAAATTAGGGACAAAATAATCTCCTAAAATCATACATGTGGCTCAGTCCCTCTTAGCAGAAGAAAAAGAACAATTTTCTACATTCTTTCAAGAGAAAAAGATCAATTTTGCATGGACATACTCAGACATGCCAGGTTTAGACACTGAGCTTATTATGCATCATCTCTCTATTGCTCCAGAGGTAAAACCTGTCAAACAAAAACTGAGAAAGATGCATCCCCATGTGGCATTACTGGTTAAGGCTAAACTTGAGAAGCTCCTAAAATCCAATTTCATCAGAGATATCGATTACACTGAGTGGATTTCTAACATTGTCCCTATTTCCAAACATGACAAGTCCATTCGTGTATGCACTAATTTTAGAGACCTGAATAAAGCATGCCCTAATGATGATTTTCCACTTCCAAACATCGACATGATAGTGGACATGATGATGGGCTATTAAATGTATTCCCTTATGGATGGATTCTTTGGATACAACCAGATCAAGATCGCCCTTGAGGACCAAGAGAAGACAGCCTTCACATGTGCATGGGGTACCTATTGCTAGAATGTCATGCTTTTTGGGTTTAAAAATGCTGGTGCAACCTATCAAAGAGCCATGACTACCATCTTTCATGATATGATGCACAAAAACATGGAGGACTATGTTGATGACATGCTTGCCAAATCACAAAAAAGAAGCACTCATTTGTCTGATTTGAGTTTGATATTAGATCGCATGGAATGATTCCAACTCAGATTAAATTCTAAAAAATGTGCTTTTGGTGTCACTTCTGGGAAACTGCTAGGGTACATCATATCAACAAAAGGAATAGAAGTAGACCTAGAAAAGGTGCAAGCTATCATGGAGATGCCACCTCCTTGTAACATCAAACAATTAAGGAGTCTTCAAGGCTATCTCCAATCTATCAGGTGGTTCATTTCTTAGTTAGCTGATAGAGCTCAACCATTCAATTAGAATTTGCATAAAGGAGCTACTTGTATATGGAATGAGGAGTGTCAAAAGAACCTGGACCAGTTCAAGGATTACCTAGCATGACCTCCTATTCTTATGCCACCTATCCAAGGGAAACCCTTGATATTATACATTTCTGCTACAACAAATTCCTTAGGGGCTTTCCTTGCACAACACGATGATGAGGGAAAAGAATGAGCTATCTATTATATTAGTCGCACTCTAGTTTCTTATGAACTCAATTACACCAGTATTGAAAAGGCTTATTTAGTTATGGTGTTTGCATCTCAAAAACTCAAACATTACATTCTTTCACATACTACACAACTAGTTGCCAAAATTGATCCTTTAAAATATCTCCTAAGTAAAGTTGTGCTTACTAGATGACTTGCCAAGTGGATGCTGATTCTTTTAGAATTTGACATTCAGTATATTGAGAGGAAAGCTATTAAAGGGAAAGAAATTGTAGATCAATTGGCTGAGTTTCCCATGATTGATAATGCTCCTCTTCAGATAGATTTCCCAGATGCCTCAATCATGAATATCATAGGGTGTACATGGAAAATGTTTTTTGATGGTTCTCATACACAAAATGGCACTGGTGCTAGAATCCTATTTGTTACCCCTCATAGATACACCATTCCTAAATCCTATAAACTTCTCTTTCCATGCACCAATAACATAGCTAAATATGAAGCCCTGATGAATGGCGTTAAGCTTGCCCTTGAATGGAGGATTTTTGAGTTGCATATTTTTTGAGATTCTTAGCTTGTCATAAACCAAGTAAATGATGATTACCAAACAAAGGATGACAAGTTGATTCCTTACAAGAAGATGATAGACTCACTTAGGAACTATTTCACATCTGTCATGTTCCCACAAATTCCTAGAGCTAAAAACAAGGCTGTTGACACCATGGCTACTTTGGCATCCATTTTGCAACTAGAAGAACATGAATCACACTTTGAGTTCCTGGTGGAAGAATTGCGGTATCCTACCTACAATTCCCCTAATGATCATGTCATTTACACTATGGTTGGTCATGATTCCTCCTGCTATGCTACTATCTTTTCCTACCTCTGAGATCAAGTTATCCCTAAAAACTTAACATGTAATGAGAAGCGCCAGCTCATCTATAATGCCTCACATTTTACCCTCGTATCTGGTGACTTGTATAGAAAGGGTCTAGATGGAACTCTCCTTAGGTGTCTATAAATAGAGGATTTAGAAAAGGTGCTAGCTAAAGTTCATGATAGACATGTGGGTCACACTCTAATGGTCTTGTGCTCACTCAGAAATTGCTTAGGGCTGGCTACTATTGGCCTACTATGCAAGCTAATGCTATTGGATATGCCAAGTCCTACAAAAAATGTCAACTACATGGGAATCTCATTCATGCTCCTAGACGTGAGCTCATTCCCTCTGTTACTTACTGGTGATTTTAGCAATGGGCCTTTGACTTGGTAGGCAAGATTTGTCCTAGTTCTTCAAGTGGGCATAAGTTCATCATTAAAGCTTCTAAATATTTCACCAAATGGGTTGAAGTTGTCCCACTATCTGCAGCTACCGATAAACATGTTGCCCTATTTATTTTGAATCACATCATTTTCCACTATGGTATTCCTTCCTCCATAGTCATGGATAATGGCGACCAATTTAAGAACAAAGACTTGAAGCACTTGTGCAAAAAGTTCAAAATCAAACAACATTGGTCTTCTATTTACTACCCTCAAGGGAATGGCCAAGCTGAGGCCTCAAACAAGACATTATTGAAAATCCTGCATAGAATAGCACACAAATCAGGCAAGGATTGGCATCTATAGATCAATCCCGTGCTATGGGCTTACATAACTTCTATCCACACTCCTATAGGTGCAACACCTTTTTCCTTGGTCTATGGTTCTGAGGCTATCTTACCATTAGAGGTTGAAATACCTTCACTAAGAGTCTCTCTCCATGGTTTGATTACTGATGAAGACTAGAGGGCCATGTGAGTGCATGAGCTCACTACCTTGGAATAACACTGCAAGGCCACTTTTGATCACATGCGCACCTACAATAAAAGAATGTCTACTACTTACAATAAGAAAGTTCATCCTAGAGAGTTCTAGGTGGGTGAACTAGTTCTTAGAGAAAATCCCAAAAACTAGCAAAATAGAGAGCAAAAAGGCAAGTTTGAGCCAAATTGGTTAGGGCCTTACATTATCATAGCAACATTTGGGTCTTGGGCCTATCAGCTATCTACACCTGAGGGAGAAGAGCTTGCCGAGCCTATCAATGTTCTACATCTGAAAAAGTTCTATGCCTAAGGTTCTTGAGCTCTTTGTACATATTCTTTATGATCTTGAAAAAATATTAAAAAAAATTCATATATGATGCTGAAAAAAATATTCATAAAAGCATATAAAGTCCTGAAAAAATTTAAAAAATAAAATAAAAATAGAAACAAGTGCCTTGGTGAAAACCTAGAAACAGGCGCTGCTTGAGACCCTTGCACCTATGTCTATCAATCTCGCATGGCAGTCATTCACTCCACTTCTTGCTTTGCCTCTCCTAACCTGGAATTAACTCTTGTCTTAGTCTAGGGGGCACATGTTGTTTTAGCTCATCTTGGGTCTATTTTTGCATCAGGGTTTCTTAGGCCACTTGGTTCAAACAGTGTTTCTCAACACTCCCCGAATTGTGTTTTTCAACACTACCCTAGCATCAAGTGTTTCTCAACACTTATCAGATGTTTACCCATAGTCTAGAATGATGTGATATTTCCACTGACAAAGGTGATACTCAAAGATTGACTTTATGACCTACACACACACACTTAAAACACTTGACTTGTTGAGACTTGTTTGACTTTCTTTCTTTGTGTGCTATCTATGATGCTTTCTTTGCTAAGTGTTCTCCCCCTAATAGTTTTCAATGATGCATAGCTAGAAGACTGGGGGCATGAGGACATGTTTTATTTCTTTCTCTACTTGTGGGTATATTTTGTTGGTCTTAACTATCATTAGCATTTATGCTTGTTCCACTTGACATTAGGACTTACAAGGTATTGTCCTTGACTATTTTTGTGAGTGCGTGCTTATAGACATCTTGACTTTCTTATGTCTCGGTGCGAGCATAATCTTGCTATATTAAACTTAGGGAATCTCACTGCACTGGTCATCTTGAACTACATGTCTTTGATGCCTAGGTGGGGTTCCCACATTTCATCTAATATAGATCATATTCATATACCCATAGTTATAATAGTGTGTATTGTATGATCTTGCGATGCTACCAACGCTCGATGATGAATATTAGAGACTAATAGCTTCGTGACCTTGCAAGTAAACCATTTTTCATAGTAGCTTGCATTTTTAGGTTCATGTTAGTTTTGCATCTTGCACTTGGAGAGAGCTCTCCTTTCATCCTTCGTGGACCTGTCAGTCAACTACACTCACCTTTTCTTCTTCTCGACCATGTCTTTTCGCTCCTTATATTTTTCATCATGTCCTTTTTCCTATCATCACAAGGGGTTAATCTCATCATCATATCTATATCAACACAAAGATCATTTTTAGAAACATGAGTCTATATCATAAACATGAGAACTAAACATACATCTATGAGAGAGAATATCTATGAGCATACATCATACATTTTGAGCAATATGACAAGACAATATAAACTAAAATATCCATCACAAGTGGGACAAATACACAAGATATATCAAACATCTAGTAAATCTCATATAAATATCATGATCCAAGATACAATGTGGGATCCAAATCTGGATCAAAGTCCCAAGATATGTCTCTATACATCTATCCTAAACCTAGGACTTGCTAGCACCATCATGTGGAGCAAGTGGTGGTGGAGGTGGTGCTACTGCTCTATCTGGGACCATGTTAGATCTCCTAGCTATTACAAAGTAGGGTGGTGCTCTCTGTCCCTTCAGTATAGCCTATATGTAGAGCCCATGATAATAGGCCACTTGTGCCACCTCTCTCCATAGCTCTACAGCCTCTTCCTGTGCTAACCTCTCCCACTAATCTATCTTAGCCCATGCATCTACTAACTACTGGTCTCGCATGACCATAGTGATCTTGAGCTACTACACCTTAGCCTCTAAGGTGTGTACTCTAGTTCTCAGATCCTCTCCTCCCCCTACAGGTTGATCCTGTCTTGCATCCACCCTACGATGAACATATCTCACTGCATCATCCTCCTCAAGGCTCACTAACCTATGTCTCCATGCTCGTTGCTAGCCACCTAACCTAGAACCCTATCCTCTCTCTCCACCCCTCCCTCCCCCATCTCCCCTATCATCACCATCATCCCCATCATCTTCATCTCCACCATGTGCCTATGGGTCTGCATTTGGCACAATAAATCTAGGGAAGGGATGTCTCCATCACCCTGCCCTGTAGGCTGCATCTGCACCTGCATCTACTATCTCTATGAGGTAGTCCCATGGCTCCCTCCGTATCCTAGCTGTCTCTTGTACTACCTACTGGTAGTCTAGCATGGACAACCATCCATGCCCCTCCTCATCTCAAGACCTAGCATAGGTGGTGGTCTTTGTGGATACCCTCTGCTATTGACCGAACTGTCTCTAGACATGAGTGATGAAAAATTTCTACACAACCTCAGCATGGTAGCCTACTAGTGACTAACTGCATAACATGTATCCTAGCTCATGATCTTTGTTGCTCCACTGCTCGCAAGCCCTGTATGGTCTCCACTCAAAAGCGGTCAGCTCATCAAAGAGTCTCCTATAATATGTAGAGTCACCACTATGGGCATATGATATGAATCCTGTATATCTAAAAATGTAGGGGTGCCTCCGCTCCCTCGATTGTACATGTGGGTGCACTATGGAAATGTGCTCCCATGCCCATATATGAGCTAGAATGGCTCCACATGCCCATGTCCTCCTGTCTCTGTAAATAATCTCATGGAGCTCATGATATATATCAGCCAATATGGCCAAGCCCCATGCTAACTACCATGGATGTGCAACCAAATCTACCACTAACTACCCCATCCTAGTGGAAACCCCTTTTGACTCCTATCAGTGATAAGGGCCTGTGCAACAATAGAGCAAACAATGCAAGGCACTGGGAAGTCCCTGCCATACTCCTCCATTAGCCTCTCCCAACTGAGGTGTCTATCGATAATGGTAACATCCTGGAATAGGTCCTAGATGGCTTGCCATCCCTTAGTCAGATCTTGATCATAATATACCTGTGCCAATAGAAAATCATGTCAGTTTCTTATCATATGGAAACTTTACATCTCTAAATATTTAGAAACATGATTATACTCACCGGATCTCCATGGCTCGGAACTCACAAGATCTGATAGACATCCTCTAAGGTCTTGGTTGCCTCTCTAGTAGGAAGATGGAAGGTTTTGTGCTCACTGTGCCACCTCTCAGCTAGAGCAGTCAACAACCCATGATTTTCTCGAATATGGGGCATATCAAGGAGGAACCTAAAAACCATGCTAATCAAATCATCCTTCCCGGGATCATCCAAATCCCTCATGAACCATAGCCCAGTCACTCATGGTGCTCTAATTAGTAGTGGTAGGAAAGCCTCTTGCAAGCCATAAACCAATCCAGATGTCAGAACATATCATGATGGATGATCAAAATTAGTACAAGAAAACTTAACCGCAAAAATTGTCTAGACCCATGTCATATTGCTTAAAATTTAAATGCGTGATATTTCTTATTAACTAGTGCGACACTATTTTTTTGGAAAGTATCATGTGATACTTTCTTCAATAGTAGTGTGATAATCTTTTCCCAGGAGATATTTCACTGAGGATCGCACGATGTTTCATCCAGTCTAGTGCGACACTAGATTGAATAGTCGGGCGATACTTTTTGGTCCTGCGAACTATCGCACGACAAAGATTCTCAAAGTGTGTGATACTTTTTAAGTATCATGTGAACTTTCACACCAAGAAAATTTGAAATTTTTCAAAAACATTAAAAACATGTTTAAAATGTACTAAATGCTCATTAATGACTCAAAAAAGCAAGTTTTCTGAAAACTTACCGGGGCACCATAGTGAGGAGGCCAGTTGTGCAATCGACCATGCTCAAATCGATGTTTGTGGATAGGAATTGCTACTTGTTGGGCCATTTTCTCTCTCTAAGCTCTCAAAATTCTCAAATGACAAAAGATAAATGAATTTGAAAATGACCTTTTTACTCCTATATATAGCATTTTGACTTTTTGACCTAATTTTCAAAACACCTCAAAATTTTGCAAAAATTGCACCCCTAGCTAATTTCAACGTCTTGGATCCATTTTCAGGATCAAAATAAAAATCTAAGTCCATCTTGATAGTCAAAATTGCATTTCAAATTTCTCCTTCTTCTGCACAGTTGGCTAACCATTTGAGGCCTGATCCTTCGATCTTTGTTGGGGCATCTTCATTTCTTCATCCCCATCTCTTCCAACCTTCTAGTCTTTCATTCATTTTCATTTGCTTCATCTTTCTAAGGTTTGAATTCATCCTAATCCTATATCATTCGTAGTCAAACCTAGTCAAACTGGGACATATCTTCATTACTTGATGGTTATCCTATCATTTTTCATCTCTTTGATTATGATTTATAGTGATTTGATCATGTTGCTCTTGCTTCTGCCTTCCCTCTACCTAATTTTGATTTTGATCCTGAGGGGGTAGACACATCATATCTTATTGGCTATTCTCTAGAGCATATGCTTGACCATTCCATTTTCTTTGATCGATCTAACTTTGCGCTTGACATGTTAGTTCTCATCTCGAGTCCTGATACTGTCCATCTCTTTCCTAAGTGTTCAGTACTATCGCTACCAGGCTGACCATGCAAGATTTGCTATCTCTCTGCACTTCATTCTTTGGAGTTAGATCTCTATCTATTTGCCTTCTTGGCTGATCTATTCTTTGATGTAATGTGTTCTCAGATCGATCACACATTAGTCAAAGAGGGGAAAATGTAATCATCCAAAAATGGTCATCTAGACTATTAGCCCTTTTCTAGCATTATTTGCTAAAATCATCAATTTCTTATTCTTGATCAAATCTTAATTTTATCATTTATCTGATTTTATTCTATGGGCTAACCATCTTATCCTAAGTCTTTATTTAATTAAAAGGAATTTCCTCCTCTTTTATTAAATAAAAAGCCCCCCACTTTTCCTCTTATCCTAAGTTGCACAAATAAAGCATTATTCCTATTTTATAAAAAGAGAAAAAGGCCTTTTTGTCTCATATGGGGTACAAAAGTCAACTCTTATTTTCTCATTGGAGGAATCTTGTGCACATGGATTGTTCCTTCTACAAGCTCCACCCTTGATTAAATCTTTTGCCTCTTAATCTTCATGGTCCATTCTTTCTCATTTCTTATAAAAGGAGAGCTCTCTTGTCATTTTTAGATCCATCTTTTGAATACTAACCTTATGCTATAGGATTGCTTGGAGACTTTGGAGCTTTTGAAGACATTCTTGCATCCATCTTTCATCTCTTGCATCATAGCTTCATGTTTGTGCTTTCTTAGATTAGCTTCATTTCCATGCTCTAGATTAGCTCACATAGATTAATTAGCTTGGATTGTAACACTTGCATCTTTCCTTTCATATCTTAGCTTGCATTCTCATTTCTAGCATAGTTTCATTCCATTATCATCTTGATTCTTGAGGATATTGGCATTCTTGCCCTTGTCTCTATTGAATCTCCCATTGCATGGTTTACTAGCAAGGTCATAGGCCTAATAGCTCTAGCTGAGAGCACTCTTAATATCCTTGCACTCCATGCCTAGGGAGCTCTAGGTTGCTTTTCAAGGTTTCCCATTCATGGATTCCCTTGGAAGTAAAGACTTAGAGAAGTGTACATCTTAGTGTGTACAACTGCTAACATCATCCATTGAATGAACACTTATCACTTTCTTCTCCTTAGGTAGTAAACTGTTTAGTATGCTAACTGACTCTACAAATAATGGATTTCTCTTTACTTGTTTCTCTTTTTCTTTTTCCATAGCTAACACACTTATTTTCATCAGATCTTATTTTCCCCATGAGTCTAAACTAGTTGTATCAGGGATCAAACTTGACAACAATGAAATTGAGGACTTAGGAGTAAGGAGTGTGCTATCCACAATCTCACTCTTTACCTTCATTGGAATTTTAGTAGAGGGCTCTTCTTTAGGTTCATCTTCTTTCTCTTCTTCTTGTCCTATTAAGTCTTCAATTTTTACTTCTTCTTGTTTCATAGATGTGTCTTCACCACATAGGATCTCAGCTTCTTCTGTATTGACAAAATTTTCTTCAAATTTATCTAGTTCATTATCTATTGCCACCATGGTGATTTCAACATTATCAATCATAATTGTTTCATTCTTAGCTTCAAGCATGGGCACAAACTCTTGTGGACTTGTCATAGGTGTATTAGGGATCTATGATTCCTTTGCTTACTCAGAGGGAGCTTGGGTTGTAGGCAAAGAAGGTGGATACATGTGTCTATCCAGAAATATTTTCTCAAATGCCTACTCTATTTCCTTCGCAACGAGCTCATACTCTTTGTTCATTATTTGTAGAGTTTTGGTTTTGGTTCTTAGATATGGCTTTACCAAATCTAGCAACAATGTTTTCTCTTCCAATGAATAGATAGGAAGGTTGTCATCGAGTGCTTTTTCTCTTATCCTAAAATCCTCTTCTATGGCTTGTTTCTTCAAAGAATCCAAAATGTTCCATACATTATTAGGAATGACTCTTTTAAGTTCCAAAACTATCTTTTTGAACTTAATCATGTGCATGATAATCATAGAATGAATCTTTGATTTGTCAATCTCCTGATACTTGTCATAAAACTTTTCTATTTGATCTATCCTTCCTTCATCAACTAATCTAGTTCTCAAGACTTGCAGATTCAGTCTGAATCCTACCTCAGGAGGTGCTTGAGTGTTTTTCCCTTTGCTTCTAGTTTTCCTTGAGGATGGGTGGCTTGCATTGGTCTGTTTCTTCCTATTAGGTATGTTAATTGGATTGGGAGGTGGAGTGGACTCTAGATCAATTGTGGTTGTGGGCATAGAGGTGCTATCATCAATCTTTTTCTTCTTTTCCTTCAGATCATCAAATTTCTCTATTTTCACTTCAGATGAGGGTGCACTCTTAAGTTGCATGGAAATCTTGGCTTCCCTTTCTTTGTCCAAGTTTTCTTGGGTGACACCATGAATTTTTAGAATGTCTAAAGTAATCCTTGATGCTTTTCTCTTTATCGCAACACTGTATAAGACATAGTCTACTTGTCTTGTCTTATCTTCATAAGTTCCCCATTTAGGTTCATTGGGATCCTTAGGTGCTGATAGGAGGACTTGTGCATAAGCTTCCAAAATGTGTTCCTCTACTTCATATCCAAGTGGATGAATCCACTTTGTCCTAGGCTTAATTTCTTCCATGCATGTGATATCAGTTTCCACCATGAAGCATATAGTATCTTTATACTTCTCCACAATCTTTTTAGGTGTCCTATACCTTCTCTGCATCTTGATTATGAATGTTTTTATTTCAAGATCCATCAAATCCTTCAAGGTACTCTCTGATTTTTCCTTAATGAGATTTGAGCAAATGTAGTTAGGCTCTTCTCAAGATAAAGATTAGAGACTTTACCAATAATGTGCAAGTACATTAATGTAGTCAAGGATGGTGGATCCAATGAAGGATAGTCCAAACCTTGCAGCCAATATAATTACATAGTGGAATACTCAACACCATAGATAACACCATAAATGTTTCAAGTAATTTGCATTAACATGCCTGACTATAAGGCTTTCCGAGTTAGGGCCAATTACAAAATGAAACAATTCTACAAGATCCACAACTAGATCCAATACAATCTTAGCTAGTCCAACTATGAAGACAATCATAAGATGATGGAAACCCTAAGGCCAATCTAAACTTGAGCTCGCAAGCCTCCAAGGAAGCTCCTTGTTTCCAAGTATGAAAACCCCTAGCTATGCTACAAATGACTATCAGATTACAATCTAATTTGTAAGAACATCAAAAAATTATCCACAATTTCTCTCTCAAGCTATGCATCTGACATTCAGATATGCTTTGATGTCTCACTTCTCTAAATCTCCCTAATTCTACCTAAACATCTACCCAAACCCTCCTGAAATACTAATCATCAGCCACAAGTCGGCTGGATGAAACCCTTAACTCCCTAAAACAAATAATTAAATGCCATACAAGTCAGCTTATAAATGTATACAAACATTTAATTCTACATGTCAGCCCAAGACAATGGTTACCAACAATTAATTCACCAAGTTAACTCAAAAAATCACATAGAACTCCATTCAGTAAGTCAGAACTACCGAGTGATAGTAAAATTACCGAGCACACCAAGCATCACCAAGCACCATTGTCGACCAAGCACCACAGGCATGACTGAGCAAAAATTTCACTGAGTGCCAGAGACTACTAAGTCCCTTCAGTGACCGATCTTCCTTCAATGACCGAGACCATCGGTCAAGGCTGCAACCAAGTAAAATTGGCAAAAACACAAACACTCCATGTAGTTTCATCGAGGACACAGAATGCCCTACCTAAACCTTGGATGCCCCTACATCAGACACCCCAGGATCCAAAAGATGTTCATATGTGAGAAGAACATCTTTCAGGATTCAACACATAAATCCCAAACTAGTTCTTCAAATACAAGTCCTCCACCTTTTCTGCTTGCAAAGTCTTCCACTTCAATTTCCTCTATCTCTTCAAGTCTTTTCTTGATAGTGTATAGGTTGGTTTTTCATACTGATCATTCATTTTCTAAGGATCTACAATCTCAACTCGGCTACCAATACTTAGGATTTTCCTACCGAGCATTGTATCCATCAAAGGCATCAACAAAAACTTCCTGTCATTCTTCTCAACAATAAACACATTTCTTACATAGTCATAAATAGCTCTGCAATCATATTGCCAAGGTCTACCGAGGAATATACCACAACTATTCATCTTCACAATGTCACAAAGCACAAGATCCTTGTACTGGCCAATCTAAACATCAATCAAGCATTGTTCTCTAACTTCCAAAGCATGAACAACTTATAACCAGCCAAGCCTATAAGGACAAGGATGTTTCATTCTACTCAAACCAAGTTTTTGTACTAGGTCCTCAGCAAAAAGGTTATCAGTACTACCACTATCAACAATAACATCACAAAGTTTACCTTCATTCTTGCATCGGGTCCTAAACAAGTTACTCCTCTAACAAGGTTCATCCTTTGTATCGAGCAATGTTTGTTGAAGCAACAAGTTCTCTAATTTAGGTTCATTCTAAATTTTCTCATTCATCACAGCAGTTCGTTGGTCAACCTTCTTCTATGTGCATTCAAAATAGTGGTTTCCTTCCTCTCCATAGCTATAGCAAGTACCCTTAAAGATAACTCTACCTATCTTCTTCTTTGGTTCCATAGGTTTCTGTTCATCTTCTGCACTAGTCAGTTTCTCCTTCACCGAGTGATCAATCTTTACTTTCCCTTGAGAGTTTCTAGGTTGTTTCCTCTTCAACTTATCTTCTGCCTTCAGAGCATACTGATAAGCATCTTCAATAGAATCAATCTTCAGCATACCAAGATCATCCTGAATATTGAATCTCAGACCATTCACATACCGAGCTACCTTTTCCTTACCAAGATCTTGGTGTCCAGACCGAATAGTAAGTTTTTAGAACTCCTCAGTATAATCCTCAATAGACAAATCCTTCTGTTTTAGATTCTACAAATTTTTAAACAAGTCAAGCTCATAGTCAGTCGATATGAACTTAGCTTTCAACTTAGTCACCATCAATCTCCACCGATTGATCTTTATTTCACCTTCATCTTCTTGGTCTCTCTGTAGTTCTTTCCACCAAAGAGCAGCATGTCCTTTCAAGTTTTTCTATGCTAGTCTCACCCGAAGAGGATCTTCAATTTCTTCTAGCTCAAAGAAATCTTCAAGTTCACCAATCCAATCAATCAAATTATTGGGCTTCAAAGTACTAGAGAAAGTAGAAACTTCCATTTGGTAATTACTAAACTGACCAGCAGGTCTAGGTAATCAAGTAGTTCTATCTTCACCAGATTTGTTCCTCCAGTCATCACCACTAGATCCAGTAGTTTCAAATTCTTTAGTAGCTTCTTCATATCCATCCTCAGTACCAACATTCCAAGGTATACCAGCAATAGCTCTCATGATCTCGGTGACCATATCATTCTTCATCAATTCCATCTCAGATCTAAAATCTGATTTCACCTTCTCTATGATTCAATAGTATCACAAAGATCAGAAATAACTCTAGGGTCCAATATTCTTAGAGGCATCCTTAAAGAATAAGAGAAACCCTCTACAACAAACCCTCACTGATCACCTTGTGACAATTTCCAAGTTGTAACAAGTCATATCTCAACCTACAATCTTGTAGACAACTAGGGCACAATTTCACAAGTTCAGTGCTTCGTATCTGTAATTCAGATTGCACACAATTTCTTCTCTAACAAGATCAACTTTGCAAGATCAACCTTTCTAGGTCAATTTTCTACTTCAACAAGATCAAACTTTCACTCCAATAGGAACACACTTTTCTCTCTGATACCACTTAATGCAGTCAAGGATGGTGGATCCAATGAAGGATAGTCCAAACCTTACAGCCAATAGAATTACATAGTAGAATACTCAACACCACAGAAAACACCATAAATGTTTCAAGTAATTTGTATTAACATGCCCAACTATAAGGCCTTCCGAGTTAGGGCCAATTACAAAATGAAACAATTCTGCATGATCCACAACTAGATCCAATACAATCTTAGCTAGTTTAGCTCTGAAGACAATCAAAAGCTGATGGAAACCCTAAGGCTGACTAAACTTGAGCTCGCAAGCCTCCAAGAAATCTTCTTGTTCCCAAGTATGCAAACCCCTAGCTCTACTACAAATGACTATCAGATTATAATCTGATCTGCAAGAACATCAAGAACTTTTCCACAACTTTGCTCTCAAGCTATGCATCTAACATTCAGATCTACTCTAATGTCTCAATTCTCTGAATCTCCCTAGTTCTACCTAAAAATCTACCCAAGCCCTCCTTAAATACTAATCATCAGCCACAAGTCAGTTGGATGAAACCCTTAACTCCCCAAAACAAATAATTAAGTGCCATACAAGTCAGCTTACAGATGTATACAAACATTTAATTCTGCATGTCAGCCCAAGAAAATGGTTACCAACAATTAATTCACCAAGTCGGCTCAACAATTCACACAGAACTCCAGTCAGTAATTCAGAACTATCGAGCGACAATAAAATTACTGAGCATGCCAGGCATCACCAATCACCAGTGTCAATCAAACACCACAAGCATGACCGAGCAAAAATTTCATTGAGTGCCAGAGACTACCGAGTCCCTTTAGTGACCAAGCTTCCTTCAATGACTGAGACCGTCGGTCAAGGCTGCAACTGAGTAAAACTGGCCAAAACACAAACACTCCATGCAGTTTCAATGAGGACATAGAATGCCTTGCCTAAACCTTGGATGCCCTTGCATCATACATGTAGATGATTAGTGAACCAAATCTGAACACTTTTCTTTTGTCATGCTTTATGGCTCTAATGTTGTCTAACAATTGTCCATGCAGGATTTCATTGAGGTTAAACTCTCCATTCTCTCTCACAATCCTTATAGCTGCCAGAATTGTTGTTGTGGATACACTGTTCAATTTTTTAGCATGTTGAAACTTGTATCCAAGGATCATAGCCATTAGTTTGATATCATTTTCCTCTATAGGCTCAATTGTCATGCCACACTTGTCACTTCGGGACTTACAAGCTTGCTCAACTTGTTTCCTGACATCTTTACCAGTAGGAAGAATGACACCGATCTTGGAAAGTCCTATCATATCATAAATGAGATCTGTGGTTATGTGAACAAGAACTTCTCCAATCCAAAATAGATCATCATGAATTCTACTAAGAAGGATCTTGGTCCATTCAGACTCATAGAATTCATACGCATTCACATATTCAATTATTGGGTGATTTGTGAAGTGCATGAATTCATCCTTGAATTTCATGTTTGGATTAACCATTGTCTCTATGAGTGACCTTATCCTATCTATTCCTATAGGTTCCTTCTTACAATAAATGTAAGTGTGAATGTCTTCTATGTGCATAACTCCCATCGAAGTTCTAGAGAATGATCCTTCTAGGTCATGTAGCACTAATTTAAATGGATGCTTCTTGGATACATATCTCTTCCTCTCTGTAACATCAAATACAAATGGAGTGGCCATTACTTACTTGATTCAATGCTCAAAATAGGGTTTCAATGGATTTATGAAACATCATGTTCGAACAAGGGTTCTGCAATAATTTAACCCCTTTCTACTGATGAAAATAAATTCAATCTTTCAACACTAGCTTCTGTGATCTCCTATGCTCTCCAAAGGAGTGATATCGAATGAAAAAGTGAAGATAATAGATCTCCGATGACTTATAAATAAACTTTGTGCAATTAATGCTTGCCGCATAAACACGGGTTGCGATCAGTGAATTCCAATATCGATTCTTGCTGTCAATTAGGCTGTGTGATCTTGCATACATCATGATGTGAGTGTTCCAAGGCTTGCTTGCACTACATCTAAGAGACCTAGCTTTTCTCTTCTAGGAACCTAGTCTCCTCTAGATCCTAATTGGTTTAGGTGATTAATTAAGACCAATCCTAACTCTTCTCTAAGAGTTCTCAACTCGTGTGCTTCACCTTAGAAGACTAACACCTTATAGTTAGTTCAATCCTCCTTACTCACTTAGAAACCTCTAAGTGCCAATTCTTCACAAATTTCATTCTTCTTTGTAGGGGTGCTCTCCATCTTGAAAAAAATCATAATCTTTCTAATTTTATCCATTTTAGAAAGATCTAGAATCATATCCTTATCACCTTCAATAGTTCATCCTTTAGAGACCTTAAAAATAGGCCTAATCCTTGTAACCTTTTGCAGAAACTTTTTCCTAATTCTTGCAAAAATTTCTGAAAGACCTTACAAAACCAATCAGGGATTTGGATACCCTTTTGGATTTGACAAAGGATTCTACAAGTTTTTCCTTCCTAGGTCATCAGTACAATGCCTTCCTACAATCTAGGACAACTAGGGCTAATAGGCCTAGTTTTTAGGACTCACTCTAACCTTGTACAAATCCTGCTCAAACCTTGATCTAATGGATTGACATAGTCTCAATCCTCATAGTATGTTAAGATATTATGATATCCTTCTTGAAAAAGTACTGAAGCCATACTGTACTTTCCTACCCTACAAGACATCTCTATTTCTTCACAACCTAGACCTCTAATCGGGTTCTGTCTGCTCGCCTAGGGCCTATCATTAAAAATATCTCTCCAAACTTTTAAAACTCCTAACCCTAAAAATATATACACTAATGAGTCCCCTTGCATTTCCATCTACCCTTAGGTGTTTCCCATGGTTAGATTTCATGGGGGAGCCATGAATGCTCGGACTGGTTAGAATAGGACCAGTGAGAACTCTTAAATTAAAACAATTTAACCCACATAGTAAAACTACTCAAAACACCTAGCTTATCAAATGAAAAAGTCTTGAAATATCCTAAAGAAAAGTAAAAAATCATTGATTTAGCACTTTCAATACATAACACATGACTTCCAACACAAAAGCTCGAGAAAATCACTAAAACCCTGTTGCAGAGCTCTATTATCAAACTCAAAACTATTACAATGCAAGTGTAACCTTGAGATTTGAGTCTTGGATAATATTAGATGCCATTCCCTTCATTTTAGGGCCTATTGGCTGATTACCATCTCCTAAACTCAAGGGAATCCAAGGATAACCAAGTTACATGCAACATTTGCAATAATTGCAAATGTTGTCATGACAACTTTTTTACAACATTTGGCAACTTTCTCTATGCCATGATCCTATTTCTTAGGATATCTATCCTCACTAGATTCCAAGGAACCAACTCACTTAGTGACCCTAAGGCATCTTTACAACATCCATTAACAACATTTATGTGCCTAAGACACATTGAAGACTCTATCCCAAACTATTAACACTAAGAAAAATTAATAACAACTAACAATGGCTATTAGTGTGACCTTAGTCCTAGTGACTAAATCGCTTAGCCTACATAGAAAATGACCTCCTAAGATCTTCAATCAAACTAATCTACTCTTCTTGACTAGGCTAGAGTCAAGTAAAAGACAAAACAACTCTAACATGAACGTGAGCCTAGGTGTGCTCCTACACCATCCTACCCAAAATAAAAAGATCAATCCACCCTTGGAATGAGGATGCTTGGAGAAATCCCCATTTTCTTGAACTTTGAGTCCTTTATCCATACTACATCAACATTGGTTTGGCCATGCTTCTTAATGAGATGTTCTCTATACTCCTTGGTCCTAGTTTTTTTATAGACCCTTGTGTCCAACACACTATCAGCTCTTGTGATTGTAGTAGTGGGAAATTGCAAATCCTCTACATCTCTGATTACATCATGAAGACTTTGATCCATGTCTTGTTGTGGTCCTCTATAATAGACTAAGTCTACAATGTTGAATAGAGGAGACAATCCACTATGTTCTGGTAGCTCAAATTTGAATGCATTATCCCCATACTTGGCCAAAATAGGACAAGGACCTATCCTCCTCATCTGCAACTTGTGAGGGACTCCCTCGTGAAGTCTTGACTTGTTAAGATGCACCATAACCATGTCACCTACATTGAACTAAACTATCCTTCTACTTTCATCCACCTTGGCTTTGTGTTTCATGGTGTTCTATGTCAAGGTATTCCTCATTGTTTCATGTATCTCCTGCATAGCATATGCAAAGTCATCAACATATCCACTTCCTTTCACTCCATCTTTCAAATCTCTTAACTCATAGAAACCTTTAGGATGTAGTCCATACACTATTTCAAATGGACTTTTCCCTATTGATCTATTGATAGTGTCATTGTAGGCATATTTAGCTTTCCCAATCAACTAATCCCATTATTGACCATACTCCTTGGTTAAGCACCTTAGTAGATTTCAAAAGCTTCTATTAACAACCTTAGTCTAACCATCAGTTTGGGGATGGTAGGTTGATCTAAAGAACAAGTTAGTGCCTAACCTTTTCCAAAGAGTCTTCCAAAAATGACTCATGAATTTAGTGTCTCTATCTGACACAATGCTGATAGGTAACCCATGGATTCTCATTATTTCTTTGAAGAAAAGAGAGGCTATTTGACTATCATCATTAGTTGTCTTACATGGAACAAAGTGAGCGATCTTTCTAAATCTATCCACAACCACATAGACACTATCCATGCCTTGTCTTGTCTTGGGTAACCCAACTACAAAATCCATACTCAAGCATTCCCATGGCCTAGTAGGAATAGGTAGTGGTTGATAAAGGACTTCTTTTGTAGAAGTTCCCTTGGCCTTTTGACATACAACACAATTTTCCACATACTTCCTAACATCTAGATTCATCCTTGGCCAATAATAGAACCTTGAAACAAGTTCTTGAGTCATAGTGATCCAAAAGTGACCACTCAAAGCACCATTATGCTTTTCTTGAATCAAATTCTCTCTAATGGAGCCTCTAGGAACACATAATTGATTCCTTTTAAACAAGAGATCACTTTGCAAAGTATACTCAGCATACCTACTATGAAAATGATTCTTGTATTCAGCACATACCTTATATATATCTACAAAATCCTCATCATCACCATATAGATCCTTGAAATGATCTATTCCCATGCTCTTCAACTAAATCTCCTGAATTGTGAGAGCTCTTCTTGACAATGCATCTACCAATTTATTGAGGACACCTTTCTTGTGTTTGATATTGAATGTATAAGCTTGTAGGTACTCAACCCACTTCATGTTCTTATGACTCAACTTCTCTTGTGAATTCAGGAAACTAAGTGTGAATACACAATGAACTCCTTGGGAATCAAGTAGTGCCTCCATTTCCTTAGAGCTTGAACCAATGCATACATCTCTAGGTCATAAGAAGAGTACTTCTTCTTGGCTTCACTTAACTTCTCTAAATGGAAAGCCACCGGTCTGCCTTCTTGACTTAGAAAAGCTCCAATAGCCACATTGCTAGCATCACACTCAATGGTGAAAAGCTTCTCAAAGCTTGGCAATACTAGAACATGTTGGGTAGCTATCTTCTCCTTCAGCAACTCAAAGCTCTTATTAGCATGTTCATGCCATACAAACTTGGTTTTCATTCCTCCCTTGATAGTATCTAACATAGGAGCACAAATTGCACTAAATTGCCTTATAAACTTCCTATAATATTGTGCAAGGCCATAAAAACTCCTTACCTCTATTGCTGTCCTTGGAGTAGGCCAATTCATGATAGCCTCCACTTTACTCTTGTCCATTTTTAGATTTCCATGTGATAGGAAAAATCCAAGGTACACTAGCTCTATTTTGATGAACTCACACTTCTCCAAGTTGATCATCAACTTCTCATCATGTAGCTTCTTGAAGAAAACCTCAATTTGTTTTAGGTGCTCACTTCTTGTCTTGCTATAAATCAATATATCATCTAGATATACTACGAAAAAATTACCTATGTAGTCTTTGAGGACTTCATTCATGAGCCTCATGAATGTGGAGGGGGCATTGGATAATCCAAATGGCATGATGAGCCATTCATACAACCCTTCATTGGTCTTGAAGGCTATTTTCCACTCATCTCCTTCATGTATTCTTATTTGGTGATAGCCACTCTTCAAGTCTATCTTTCTATAATACTTAGCTTCACCTAAACAATCCATTAGGTCTTCAATCCTAGGGATAGGGAACCTATAACTTATAGTTATCCTATTGATAGCCGTTGAATCAATATAAAGCCTCCAAGTTCCTCCTTTCTTAGGTGCAAGTACAATGGGTATGACAAATGGACTAATGCTCTTTCTAATTAGGCCTTGGTTTAGGAGTTCTTGTATTTGTCTTTCTATTTCCTCATTTTGTTGAGGGGTCATCTTGTAGGTTACTTTGTTAGGTACGGTAGCTCCTGGAATAAGGTCTATCTTATGAATTATGGCTCTTTTAGGGGGTAAGGCTAATGGTTGTCCAACACTTACAATACCTTGGTAAGTTTGCAACATACCGTGTATCTCTTTTGGTAATTCTATCTTCTTAGCCACCTTGTCTTCATCTAACTCCTTTGGTCTTAGCACCAATGCAAAGCCAACTCCTTCACTCTCTTCCATGGTTTGCAAGAACTCTCTTTCACCCACCATAAGTACATTTGGACCTACTGTCTTCACCTCAACATATTCGAACAATGACTATATTTTGAAGGTTACATTGTCCTTCTTGAAAGAATAAGAATTATTTCCTCCATCATATATGGCTTGGCGGTCAAATTTCCATGGTCTACCTAGGAGTAAATGGCATGCATCCATAGGAAACACATCACACAAAACTTTGTCTTTGTACCTTCCAATGGAGAACTCCACCCATGCTTGTTCATTCTCTAACACATGTTGGCCTTTATTGAGCCAAGTGACCTTGTAAGGATTAGTGTGGGGTATCCTTGTCAACTTTAGCTTGCTGACTACTTCCTTTGACACAATATTGTTAGTAGAGCCTAAGTCAATGATGACCCTAAATACTTTCCCCATCATTTTTCACTTAATCCTAAACAAAGACCTCCTTTGGCTTGGCTCTTCCTTCACTGGCTCCTTGATCAAAGTTCTCCTCATCATGAGATTATCTCCCTCTTCTGAATTCAATGGTACCTCAGCATGCTTCTCTACTACATTAGAGTCATCTTGGAGTAGGTTAGTTCTCTTGTCACCTCCTTGTGAAGAGCCACCTTTCTCTGGACATCTATAGGTAGGGTGCCCCATTTGATTGCAATGGTAGCACTTCATATTGGCAAAGTAGCTACCTCTTCCTCCTTGTCCACCACTTCTTCCTCTAGAGCTAGAGTTAGAACTCCTTCCTCAACCACCTCTACTTGAGCTTCCTTCTTTTTGCTCACTAAATTTTATGTCTCCTTGAGTCCTTTATTCATAACTTCTTCCACCATAGCCACCTCTTTTCCCTCTACTATCCTTGCCTTTACCTTTTCCTTTTCCTTTTGAGGTTTCTTGTTTCCTTTTTCTTTTCTCTTCTATCTTCAAGGCCATTTGATAGCATTGGTGAATGGATTTGAAGTTCACTAGATCATCTCTTCTTGAATAGATCATTTGAGGCCATTCAAGTACCTTGCACGCTTGATGTTTTCCTCTTCAACTACCTTAGATCTCAAACGTAGCTTTTGAAACTCCTCGGTATATTCTTGGACATCTAAATCTTTTTGTCTAAGATTGTGTCTCCTCCTATGAAGCTGAACTTCATATTCATTAGGAAGGTAGGTCTGCTTCACTTTGGATACCATGCCCTTCCATGTCACTATAGGACCTTTTCCATCCTTTTCCCTCTTGGTTTGCACAAACTTCCACCAAGTAAGAGCTGGACCTCTTAGTCTAGACTTGGCCATGACAACTTTTTTGTGCCTTAGAGATACCATCACATTCAAAATGGTTCTCAATGCTATCAATCCAATCCAATCCAAAACTAAATCTGGATCCATTTGTCCACTAAATAGTGGCACACCTTCCAAAGCCTTGCCACTCAATGCCTTCAATGCTTTAAAGAATGACTCTTCAAGAAGAATAGGGTCAGGTGTTGGTGCTTCCTCCTCCAACTCTAATTCTTTCTCCCTTGCTTCAGCTTCTTCCTTTTGGTCAATTTTTTCTTTGACCTTATCAACTTTTTGTTGGAATTCACACAAGAGCTACTCCATTTGAGCTAGTCTTTCCCTTAGAAAATTGTTATCTTCTTCTTGTTCCTCAACCTTCTTGGCTAACTCAGTATTAGTCACCATGGTTTTGTCTTCTACTGATCCAATTGGTGTATTTTCTCCCACTGATTCAGTAGGCTGCAACATCCACCAAAAGCCTGATCAAATCAAGCTCTGATACCAATATGATGTGAATGTTCCAAGGCTTGCTTGCACTGCATCTAAGAGACCTAGCTTGTCTCTTCTAGGAACCTAGTCTCCTCTAGGTCTTGATTGGTTTAGGTAATTAAATAAGACCAATCCTAACACTTCTCTAAGAGTTCTTAACTCACGTGCTTCACCTTAGAAGACTAACACCTTATAGTTAGTTCAATCCTCCTTACTCACTTAGAAAGCTCTAAGTGCCAATTCTTCATAAATTTCATTCTTCTTTGCAGGGGTGCTCTCCATCTTGAAAAAATTCATAATCTTGCTAATTTGATCCATTTTAGAAAGATCTAGAATCATATCCTTATCACCTTCAATAGTTCATCATTTAGAGACCTTAAAAATAGGCCTAATCCTTGTAGCCTTTTGCAGAGGCTTTTTCCTAATTCTTGCAAAAATTTCTCAAAGACCTTAAAAAACCAATCAGGGATTTGGATACCCTTTTTGATTTAACAAAGGATTCTCCAAGTTTTTCCTTCCTAGGTCATCCATACAATGCCTTCCTACAATCTAGGACAACTAGGGCTAATAGACCTAATTTTTAGGACTGACTCTAACCTTGTAGAAATCCTACTCAAACCTTGATCTAATAGATTGATATAGGCTCAATCCTCATAGTATGTTAAGATATTATGATATCCTTCTTGAAAAATTACTGAAGCCGTACTGTACTTTCCTACCTTGCAAGAAATCTCTATTTCTTCACAACCTAGACCTTTAACCGGGCTCTGTCTACTCGCCTAGGGCCTAGCATTAAAAATATCTCTCCAAAATTTAACAAATCCTAACCCTAAACATATGTACAATAATAAATCCCCTTTCATTTCCATCTACCCTTAGGTGTTTCCCATGGTTAGATTTCATGGGGGAGCCATGAATGCTCGAACTGGTCAGAATAGGACTAGTGAGAACTCTTAAACTAAAACAATTTAACCGACATAGTAAAACTACTCAAAACACCTAGCTTATCAAATGAAAAAGTCTTGAAATATCCTAAAGAACACTATAAAATCACTAATTTAGTAGTTTCAATCCATAACACATGATTTCCAACACAAAAGCTTGAGAAAATCACCGAAACCCTATTGCAGAGCTCTATTATTAAACTCAAAACTATTACAATGCATGTGTAACCTTGAGATTCAAGTCTTGGCTAATAGTAGATGCCATTTCCTCCATTTTAGGGTCTATTGGCTGATTACCATCTCCTAAACTCAAGGGAATCCAAGGATAACCGAGTTGCATGCAACATTTGCAATAATTGCAAATGTTGTCATGACAACATTTTTACAACATTTGGCAGCTTTCTCTATGCCATGATCCTATTTCTTAGGATCTCTATCCTCACTAGATTCTGAGGAACCAACTCACTTAATTAACCTAAGGCATCTTTACAACATGCATTAACAACATTTATGTGCCTAAGACACATTGAAGACTCTATCCCAAACTATTAACACTAAGAAAAATTAATAACAACTAACAATGGCTATTAGTGTGATGTTAGTCCTAGTGACTAACTCACTTAGCCTACATAGAAAATGACCTCCTAAGATCTTCAAACAAACTAATCTACTCTTCTTGACTTTGCTAGAGTCAAGTACAAGCCAAAATAACTCTAACATAGATGTGAGCCTAGGTGTGCTCCTGCACCATCCTCCCCAAAATAAAAAGATCAATCCACCCTTGGATTGAGGATGCTTGGAGAAATCCCCATCTTCTTGAACTCTGACTCCTTTATCTATACTACATCAACATTGGTTTGGCCATGCTTCTTAATGAGATGTTCTTTATACTCCTTGGTCCTAGTTTTTTTATAGACCCTTGTGTCTAACATAGTGTCAGCTCCTATGACTGTAGCAGTGGGCAATTGCAGATCCTCTACATCTCTGATCACCTCATGAAGACTTTGATCCATGTCTTGCTATGGTCCTCTATAATGGACTAAGTTTGTAATGTTGAAGATAGTAGACAGTCCACTATCTTTCAATAGATCAACTTTGAATGCATTATACCCATACTTGGCCAAAATAGGACAAGGACCTATCCTCCTCATATACAACTTGTGAGGGACTCCTTGTGATGTCTTGACTTGTTTATATGCACCATAACCAGGTCACCTACATTGAACTAAATTGTCCTTCTACTTTCATCCACCTTGGCTTTATGTTTCATGGTGTTCTCGGTCAAGGTATTCCTCACTATTTCATTTATCTCCTACATAGCATATGCAAATTCAACTGCATATCCACTTCCTTTCACTCCATCTTTCAAATCTCTTAACTCATAGACACCTCTAGGATTTAGTCCATACACTATTTCAAATGGACTTTTCCCTATTGATCTATTGATAGTGTCATTGTAGGCATATTCAGCTTGCCCCATCAACTGATCCCATTGTTGACCATACTCCTTGGTCAAGCACCCTAGTAGATTTCCAAGGCTTCTATTGATAACCTTAGTTTGACCATCAGTTTGGGGATGGTAAACCGATCCAAAGGACAAGTTAGTGCCTAACCTTTGCCAAAGAGTCTTCAAAAAATGACTCATGAATTTAGTGTCTCTATTTGACATAATGTTGATAGGTAACCCATGGATTCTCACTATTTCTTTGAAGAAAAGAGAGGCTATTTGACTATCATCATTAGTTGTCTTACATGGCACAAAGTGAGCCATCTTGCTAAATCTATCCACAACCACATAGACACTATCCATGCCTTGTCTTGTCTTGGGTAACCTAACTACAAAATCCATACTCAAAACTCAAAACTATTACAATGCATGTTTAACCTCAAGATTTGAGTCTTGGCTAATAGTAGATGCCATTTCCTTCATTTTAGGGCTTGTTGGCCGATCACCATCTCCTAAACTCAAGGGAATTTGATGCAGTCAAGGATGGTGGATCAAATGAAGGACAACTCAAACCTTGCAGCCAATAGAACACCACAATAGAATACTCAACAATGAAACACAAAGTAATTGTTTAACTCTAATTTTCATTAACATGCCCAGCTATAAGGCCTTCTAGGTTAGGGCCAATTACAATTAGAAAACAATTCTACAAGATCCGCAACCAAATCTAATACAAACTCAACTAGTTCAGCTCTAAAGACAATCAGGAGCTGATGGAAACCCTAAGGAAGATCTAAAATTAAGCTCACAAGCCTCCAAGAAATCTCCTTGTCTCCAAGTATGCAACCCCTAGCTCTGCTACAAACAACTATCAGATTACAATTTGATCTGCAAGATCATGCAAGAACTTTTCCACAACTTCACCAACTTTAGCTTTAGAACCTTAGATTTGACTCACTAAGTCTTCTTAGTCATGAAATTCTCTAATCCCTCAATGATCTACCTTCATGCCTCTAAACATCTACCCAAACATTGTATAAATACTAATCATTAGTGACAAGTCAACTAGATGAAACCATTAACTCACAAAACAAAAAATTAATTGGCATATAAGTCGGCTTACAAATGTATACAAACATTTAATTCAGCATGTCGGCCTATAACAATATCTACCAACAATAAATTCACCAAGTCGGCTCTAAA
Source organism: Chamaecyparis obtusa (assembly GCA_027943335.1). NCBI lineage: Eukaryota > Viridiplantae > Streptophyta > Pinopsida > Cupressales > Cupressaceae > Chamaecyparis > Chamaecyparis obtusa. Next base: position 530,247 of record BSBK01004798.1, on the reverse strand, counting down.
AATTACACAGAACCCTAGTTGGTAAACCAGAACTACCAAGCGATAGTGAATTAACCGAGCATGCTAGGCATCACTAAGCACTAGTGTCGACCGAGCACCATAGGCATGACCGAGTAAAACTTTCACCAAGTGCCATAAACTACCAAGTTCCTTCAGTGACCAAGCTTCCTTCAATGAATGAGGCCGTCGGTCAAGGCTGCAACCGAGTAACATCGGCCAAAATACCAACACCCCACATAGTTTCACTGAGGACAAGAATGCCCCTGCCTTAACCTTGGATGCCCTTGCATCAGACACCCCAGGTTCCAAAAGATGTTCATATGTGAGAAGAACATCTTCCATGATTCAGCATGTAAATCCCAAATTGGTTATTCACATACAAGTCCTCCACCTTTTCTGCTTGCAGATTCTTCCACTTCAATTTCCTCTGTCTCTTCAATTCTTTTCTTGACAATGTACAGGTCGGTTCTCCAAACTAATCATTCATTTTCTCTAGATCCACAACCTCAACTTGGCTACCAATACTCAGGCTTCTCCTACCGAGCATTATATTCATCAAAATCATCAGTGAAAACTTCATGTATTCCTTTTCAATAGTAAATACATTTCATATACAGTCATAAATAGCTCTACAATCATATTGCCAAGGTCTACCGAGCAATATATCACAACTATTCATCTTCACAATGTCACAAACCACAAGATCCTTATATTGGCTGATCTAAACATCAATGAAGCACTATACTCTTACTTCCAAAGCATGAACATCTTGTAACCAACCAATCCTATAAGGACAAGGATGCTTCATTCTATTCAACCCAAGTTTCTGAACCAGGTCCTTAGCAACAAGGTTATTAGTACTACCACTATCAATAATAACATCACAGAGTTTACCTTCAGATTTACATTAGGTTTCTCTAGTTGAATAGCCAATTCTTCCTTTGCTTTTCTATCCTTCTCCAAGTCTATACTTGTTTGAGAATGTACATTAGGAGGAACCACAATTTTCTTGGGCTCATTAATATTTATACCCACCAATTTCTATTTTCCCTTATCAGGGATTTCTTTGGGAGCAGTTATAATCTCCTTGTTTCTCTGGATTTCAGAGGGATTCAATTTCCTTAAGACATCGCCTGTTCCCTCAAATATTTCAGAGCAATTGCTAAATTTCTTGCATGAACGATGACTGCTATCCAGCTAATTTACATCATCCTCTATTTGAAACCACTCCTCCTCCAATTTTGTATCAGGTTCCATGCGTAATTCAAATTTGGCCAGGTGTCACATTCATGTCTATGATAACTTGCTTGACATCTTTGTCCCTTTTTACCTTGATCTTCAAAGGTTTGGAGTACTAACACCTGCCGCTTCTTCACCTGATTGCCCTTTCTTCTGAATCTTCTGACAGATATGTGGATTCCCAAGTCATGTAGGTTTCTTCACTTGGCCAATGAAAGGCAAGGACCTCATCTTTCTTTGGGGACAACTTTTCCCACTCAGCAACCAACTGGTGAACCTCTATTCTCACACTAGCAAAGTATATCCTAGCATCCTGAGGGAGTTCAATAAAGTGTACGAATGGGGTATTATCATCTATACATAGAATGGCATTTACTTTAGTCAGTACTTGTCTATCTATTTTCTCCATCCATTGACCTTTATCCTTGATTACCCCATTTGCCTTAATAAGACCAGGGAAAATTTGGAAATCATCCTGGAAATATCTTGTCCTTAAGATTTTTGAACTTCTTCTTATACTCTCCCTATTTACCTCAAAGTCAAAAAGATCCTTGATAACCCTGTAAGTATTTTCTAGCTCAATATTTACAACACATTTATCCTTATTTTGATCAAACCATGACCTCAGACTATCTTTTCTTGCAGACCATCTTTCCAAAATTTTGTCCACAGTTGCCACCTCTTTTTGAAAAATTGCTAAGACATATGCCAATTGTTTTGCAGATTTGTATATTTCTTTAGGCCTCACCTTTGCAAAAAAACGTGACACAACATCTTTTATCTTCTCACCTAACCTATCCTTTACTTTTTGATCAATATCCTCTTCATCTATGGAAGGAGGAAAAGGGGAAAGGGGAAGTTCAATAATAGGGCTTGATGAGGAAGGCCCCGTAGAGGAGGAAGCTATCTGAATTTGCTCTGATAATTGTATTGGGCCATGTTCTCCCAATTTCTTTCTTAAATCTGCAATCAGAATATCTCTCTCAAGAATCCCCTATTTCATCTCACCATAAACCTTCAAAACTGTTTCCAGTTTTGCAGTGAGCTCTTCCTTCTCTTTAGCTTCCTTTTCTGCCACCTTTGCTGTTAATTGTGCCATGGCCATTACCATACCTGATGCTTCCACCAAATAAGTATCAGTAACTCTTCTTACAATTAAACTCCCTAAGAGGTCATCTTTGACAATTTGCTTTCCTTTATCACTTTCATTCTTTCTTAAAGACCACATTACCAATGCTTGATGATTATCATTGAAAGTGACTCCCTTAACAACTTGTTCTGCTTCCTCTAGAGTTCTATGGAGAGGAGTGGTCTATTTTCTGACTACATCAAACACTATTGCATCAGCTATATCCCATTCTAGGAGGATTAGTACTCTTGACATCTTTACCATATCTCTTCCCTGTTCTGGAGTGATTTGTTTAAGCTTTGCAGTCATCTCTATTTTCACTTCTTCCTCTATGACTTGTAAATCCTTCTCTGGATTCTCTTCATGTCTCTTCTCATAGATTTCTTGAAATTGTTTGATGTTTAATTTCCAAAGAAATTTCATAAAGGCCCTAGTTTTAACAAAAGTGTCATCAACCAAAAATTCTTCACAAGCTTGCTTGATTATAGGGTCCAGTTCAATACCTACTAATTCCCCTACTATTAAATCCAACTTGGGTTCTTCTGGTAGCTCTGGCACTCCCTCATTTACTTCTTCATAAGTCATAAAGATTTGACCTAGAGCATCTACTTGTTGTACTTGTTCTGAAATCTCTTGGTCATCAAAAATTCTTATAGGAGACTATGATGGGGAGTACTCCTTTTCCACATGAGCAGGTCTCTCTTCCAATCTTTTCCTTTTTGATGGGGGTGGAGAATCAATTATATCCTTAGAAGTTTGAGGATGAGGAGAATCGGGGATCTCCACAATCTCCTTTTGTTTTCCAACCTGTTGTGAGGTTGATGGGATATCCCTTTTATCTATTTTCTTTTGCTAGCTCTATTCTGGTATCACCACATTGTAACTAGTCTTCTTTTTCACCATGTACCTCCCTGGGGATAACCCTTTTGCAAACATAGGCTTGCTCAACAATTGTCTAGCTTTTTCTGAATCATCCTTCATAACCTTTTCCTTCTTCTCATTTAGGGTCTAAAAAATATCCTAAAAACAATTCATAAGAGTATCTATTTTCTTCCCCATTGGAGTTATGCTTTTCAGGGGATCCCATCCTGAATCAAATTGTCGGATAAAATCTAGTGTCTTCCTGTATACCAACCATTTTTCTTTCATAACCTCTTGTTCCTGTATCTTTGCTACATTCCTGACAATATCTTCAGGGAAATTAAAAATATGGTTGATCATGGCACACTTGGCTCTCTTTTTAAACATTTCATTATAGAAACCTTCTGGATCTACTATTCTGGCAAGTACAGTAGCCATATGGTATGGAGCCAAAATTTTATCCATGTAAACCCATCCACCCTTGGTAATTATGAATTGATGGGCAATGGTAACATTTGGGAATAAATTTCCCTTGCCTTTCCCAGTGAGGGCACACTCCTCAATATCTCCTAATTGCCTCAAGAACTCTGCAATTCCAATCCTAAGGGGTACCTGATAGGGAAATATAAAAGGGGTCCCCCTAAAACCATACAACCTGATAATAGTTGATACATTATAGAAAATAACATCTCCCCAATTGTGTACGATGTTCAAGTTCTTAGCAAACTGGTTTGGCCTAACAAGCTGTGCCAACATTGTTGGGATTCTTGGGTTGTCTAAGACAAACAACTTCCTGAGTCTAGCTGCAAAACATTTATCAAAATTGATGAAACTATGATCCTTCTTATCCCAGGTCATTGTGAGGCTCCATAGTTGGACTGGCATGTCTTCACCATCCTTCTTTCTCACCAATTCCATTTCTTGTTCAAAATAGCTTGCTCCTTTGAATAGAAACATGTACATTATGAAAGAGTACTAGCAAAAGGGCCTGTCACCTTCATCCTTTTGAATCTTTACTAATCCATTATGGATTAATTCAGCAATAAAAGGAGCAAAATCAAAAGTGATAGACACGTGTGCATGTAAAATTTGGATCATCATGCACATCAAGTGTATTGGCATCCTTTCACTAACATCCTCTCCAAAAACCTGACATAATGACCAATATGCACCCTTAGCTCTGAGATCAAAATATTCTATTTTAAAAGGCTCCTGAGTGTTCTGCCCCACAACAACCATTTTTCCAATTTTGGTGTAGAAATCCTTCAACAACTTGCCTCTAAAATAGTTCCTTTGTGCATTATACACTTGCCTTAGTTCTTCAAAGTCAATGCTCTCCAAAATTTTTGAAGGTTCACTTAACTTGAACACCTTCCTGATTTCTTCAGCAGAAACTTTAATCAATAACACTCCCTTTGCATCCCTAATTTCTTTAGTGATTGGATCATAATTCTTTACAACCTGGGTCATCAAATCTACATCTAAAAAGACACTAGGTAGGACAAGTTTTCCTAGGTCAGACTGCCATATATTGCTTGCAGGGTGAGGGGCATTTCTCTGACTAAAACCTACTTTGAATAATTTCAGTCCTGTGGTATTAGAGTCACCTCTTGCATTGATTGTACCAATTTTGGCCTCTCTAATAAAACTTGCCGTGTCATATAAACCTTCTGCTATTTTTACCCTAGGATCTTTGGGAATCAAACTCTTGGTTTTCACCAGGGTAGTGGAAGAGCCAGGAAGTAACTGCAATAAATCTTCATGCAAACATCTTTCACTATACTCTATTTTACCCGACAATTCTTTCCTTGGTGCCATTTTAAGGTTTATCTTTAAAAGAAACCTTTGCAAGATAGACAAAATATAGAACTATGATTCTTTTAGTAAGGAAGCAAATCACACTAGAATTTCACCAACCTTTTTTCTCAGAAAGCACCTGGGAATAGCAGCCAAACCTCAGAATTCTTCACGCCTGAGTCTCTGCAAATTTTTGATCTCTTTGTGCTTCTGAAAGTGCATGAAATTCTGATATATGAGCCACTAAAGTAGTCATGTCAACAATTAATTTAGCATGATTGAAATAATTACTCCTCCGGAAGAGAGAACTGTCACTTCTTCAACGGGAAGCTTCAACTTTGCACCATTTTATCTTCAGTTTGAAAGAGAACCATCGATCCTCATTAGCAGATGATCTAATGGCCTATTGCATGACCACATGGCTTGGAAATACTCACGCGAACATGCGACTAACCATCATGTTACCTTTCTATTTTTGGCGGTCTCTTGTAACTTCCTCTGTTAACACAAAATGCTATTCGCATGATCGCATAGCTTAAAAGAAGCTTATGTGAACATGTGAAAACCCGTTAGCATTCACGGTCATTGTCTTCTTTTACATCACCGGTCCCACCTCACCTTTGTCAATAAAGAAATTCCACGCTTGCAACACCTGGTAGAATGTCAGGTACTTTCTTTCTTTCCGAGCACCGGTGTCTGCTGATACTAACCAATGAGAAAACATTATTTATGCACATCTATCAAAGGTTTCACCAGAGAATCACACTTGGTTCAATGCAAGATCAACAGCCTGTCGCATGATCACATAGGCTTAAAAGATCCCATGTGATTATACGAAAGCCATCTGATCTTCCCCTTATTGCTTTAAACCTTTGGAGATTCTTCTGTTACCGGCCCTACTGTCCTTGGCAAATAAAAGGCCACCACTTGTGAGATACTTGTCAGTGGTCCCACCTTGTTTCTGCATCAAGCTTTATTATAAAATCAATGGTTATTTCACATGTTCGCATGGCTTGGAAATATTCCATGTGAACATGCGACCGCCGTTAGATCTTCTTTAAAGATTCATGGTTGGATGAAACTCGAAACATTAGAATACAAGGTAATTAGGTCATAGGGAATGTTATTTATATCACCGGGTTTCTAGACTTAGGAAGAGATATAACCCCCATGTGAAAAATAAATGCATGTGCTCTTTAATGGACCTAAGTGACTTAAAAAGTAATGCTTGAAAAGAAATGAAGTAATTGACTTAGGGTTTATTTTGAAAATGGAAAACATTTTGGGGTTTTTGACATGAATTTGAAATTCTTCAAGGACAAGACCTAGGGTAAGGATTTTTGAAATAGGGCTATGACAATTTTTTGAAGAAATTCTAACACTTGTACCTAGGAAAACTTCACAAACCAGAGGACTAAACCAATGTTTGGTCAAAAACCTCAGAAAATTAGGAATACTCCCAACAGGTCTCTTTGTAGTTCCTTCCACCAAAGAGCAACATGTCCTTTCAACTTTTTCCATGCTAATCTCACCCGAAGAGGATCTTCAATTTCTTCTAGCTCAAAGAAATCTTCAAGTTCACCAATCCAATCAATCAGATTGTCGGGCTTCAAAGTACCAGAGAAAGTAGAAACTTCCATTCGGTAATTACTAAACCAAGAAATAGATCTAGGTAACCAAGTAGTTTCATCTTCACCAAATCTGTCCCTCCAGCCATCACCACTAGATCCACCAGTTTCAAATTCTTCAGCCCCTTTTTCATAGTCATCCTTAGTACTAACATTCTGAGGTATACCAATAACATCTCTCATGATCTCAGTGACCATTTCATTCTTCATCAATTCCATCTCAGATCTAAAATCTGACTTCACTTTCTCTGTGATCTGGGATTCAATAGTATCACAAAGATCAGAAATAACTCTAGGGTCCAATCTTCTCAAAGGCATCCTTAAAGATATGCAAAATAAACCCTCCGCAACAAACCCTCACCGACCACCTTGTGATAATTTCCAAGTTGTAAACAAGTCAGATTGCAACCTACAATCTTGCAAATAAGTAGGGCACAATTTCACAAGTTTAGTGCTTTGGATTTGCAATCTAGATTGTGCACAATCTCTGTTTCAATAGGATCAACTTCACAAGATTAGCCTTACTAGGTTAACATTAAAGATCAACTATAAGCTCCAACAGGAGCAAACCTTCGCTCTGATACCACCTAATGTAGTCAAGGATGATAGATCCAATGAACGATAGTCCAAACCTTGCAGCCAATAGAACAACATGATGGAATACTCAATAATGCAACAAAAATTAATTGTTTAACTTTGATTTTCATTAACATGCCCAGCTATAAGGCCTTCTGGGTTAGGGCCAATTACAATTAGAAAACAATTCTGCAAGATCCACAACTAGATCTAATACAAACTCAACTAGTTCATCTCTGAAGATAATCAAAAGCTGATGTAAACCCTAAGGAAGATCTAAACTTAAGCTCACAAGCCTCCAAGTAATCTCCTTGTTTCCAAGTATGCAACCCCTAGCTCTGCTACAAACAATTATCAAATTACAATCTGATCTGCAAGATCATGCAAGAACTTTTCCACAACTTCGCCAGCTTCAGCTTTAGAACCTTAGATCTTACTCACTAAGTCTTCTCAGTCATGAACTTCTCTGATCCCTTAATGATCTACCTTCATGCCTCTAAACATCTACCCAAACATCCTATAAATACTAATCATCAGCCACAAGTCAGCTAGATGAAACCATTAACTCCCAAAACAAATAATTAAATTCCATACAAGTCGGCTTACAAATGTATACAAACATTTAATTTAGCATGTTGGCCTATAAAAATAGCTACCAATAATAAATTCACCAAGTTGGCTCAACAAATCACATAGAACTCTAGTCGGTAAACAAGAACTACCGAGTGACAATGAATTAACCAAGCACACCAGGCATCACCGAGCACTAGTTTTGACTGAGCACCACAGGCATGACCGAGTAACACTTTCACCAAGCACCAGAAACTACTGAGTTCCTTCAGTGATTGAGCTTCCTTCAATGACTGAGGCTATCGGTCAAGGCTACAACCAAGTAACACCGGCCAAAATACCAACACCCCATGTAGTTTCACCAAGGACAAGAATGCCCCTGCCTTAACCTTGGATGCCCCTACATCAGAATCCAAGGATAACTGAGTTGCATGCAACATTTGCAATAATTGCAAATGTTGTCATGACAAATTTTTTACAACATTTGGCAACTTTCTCTATGCCATGATCCTATTTCTTTAGGATCTCTATCCTCACTAGATTCTGAGGAACCAACTCACTTAATGACCCTAAGGCATCTTTACAACATCCATTAACAACATTTATGTTCCTAAGACACATTGAAGTCTCTATCCCAAACTATTAACACTAAGAAAAATTAATAACAACTAAAAATGGCTATTAGTGTGACCTTAGTCCTAGTGACTAACTCACTTAGCCTACATAGAAAATGACCTCCTAAGGTCTTCAAACAAACTAATCTACTCTTCTTGACTTGGCTAGAGTCAAGTACAAGCCAAAATATCTCTAACATGGAGGTGAGCCTAGGTGTGCTCCTGCACCACATCATCAACTAGAAACCAAACAACTAAAACCAAAGACACATACTCTAAGGGTGAGTATACCAGCCACGCAGGGGTCTAGAGCTTATCTAGCTCCCCCTATGATCATGAGGTTCATTTATCTAGAAGTAGAAGGTGCATCCATTGAGGATGCATCTACTACCGTGACACTACCATTATCTTTCTTTACTTCCATCCAAATCTTGCTCGCATCTTCTGTAGCTTTCACAAACTTGACTTCTCTAGATTCATCCAATATTGATTCTTGAGACTTATCAGGTCTTTCTTGTCTTTGCGCTTGTGATCTGCAAAACTTTGAGATGTGTCCAACCTTGTTACAAGAGTGACAAATGATTGGAGGTGTTATATTCTTCAGCGCATTGATGTGAGTTACCATACTGCATTGTCTAGCTATGTGACCATTGTAATTGCATATCTAACATGTAATGTTTAGAGGACTTCTAACACTTTGCTGAGGTTGATTTCTCTGATTGTGCCATGTCTGACTTCTTTGATTTGATCTACAATTCATAGCTCTATGACCAAATTTAATGCATGAATAACAATAAACATTGAAAGGTCTTACCTCTTTACAATCTCTTGCTATATGTCCATGCTTGTTACACGCATAACAAGGTTAGTTTACTGGCTTGCATTCATCTTTAGATGGTTCTTCTTTAGCTTTAGTATGATTTTCAGTCTTCTTAGCTTTTGTAGATTCTTCTCGTGCTTTCATTCTTTCTCGCATAGCATTGATTTGATTTTGTGCTTCATTGAATCCATTACCACCGGTATCTCCTTTAATCTTCTATGCATACAACTATGACTCTATTAGCTCAGAGCTTGTGTGCAATTTGTCAATATGGTTCCTTGCTTTTGTTAGCTTAGATTCCATCTTTTTCTTGATGTTTAATAACTCCAAGATTTTCATGTTTGCTTGCCTAAGTTCTTCATCCAACTATTTGTTTTCTTTGATTTGTTCTTCATAGGCTTTCTGATTGTTAGTTAGCTTTTCATCCAAATCTTCAATATAATCCTTCAGAGATGTGTTTTCTTCATTCATCTTATTGACCATTTTTCCCAAATCATTTGTTGAACAATCTTTCAAATCTTTTCTTAATTTCTTGATGAATACTTGTGAACCACTGACCTTCAATTTCAGTTCTTCAATTTCTTTTTCAGACTTGTCAAGATCTTCAAGAGTTGCTTCAAGATTATTCTTTGGAAACCATGATCTCCTCAAGTGGTCAAATTTATCTTTAGAGGTCCAAAGCTCTAATACCAATTGTTAGGAATGGGAACACTGAGAGGGGGGGGTGAGTCAGTGTTCTATAATTAATTTATAATAATTGAAACTTAAATAAATTAATTAAATACTAAAATGAATAGTAAATAAAATGAAGTATTCAACCATAACACATAACACAAGATATGTTTACGAGGAAACCTTGGCTAGAGGAAAACCCCGGTGGGAATTAGTACCCACGAATAATTGTACTTTGTATTATGAACCTGTTAAAGTTCCTTTGTCCTGTTAGAAGCAGTCATTACAATGCTGAGTATAATGACTCAGTTAAGAGTCTATGAGTAAAAAACCCTATTAGG